>CABHPQ010165824.1:0-15520 GCA_902168405.1 Peromyscus aztecus | reverse complement strand
TGGCATCCAGTATTAAGCACCACAGGCATCTGCACATAAAAGAATATGACTCTCTAGTGAGTGGATCTCAAGTCTCTAAAGGACTCGTAGGGCCATAAATCCTCAGCTCATTCAGGATTCAGCATATGACTGAAGAACTAAGAGTGTGGCCATGAGCACAGGAGTACAAAGATCTGCTGATATACTAAGAAGGTGAGGAGTGGTTAATGCTACTACAGAAACAGGAAGCTACAAATTGATGCCCAGTACTTACAGATGACTAGAAGTGTTCTAGAGAGAGTAAATCAAGCTTTAAGAGCTGAGGCTCTTGACACCTAAAACTCTATTATAAAACTAGCCACTGGGTTCAGGGATTCAGGATATAAAACTCAGAGTTGCTGTGACTCGAGTGTCTAGAAGATAGCCTCTAGCTTTGAAAACTTGGGGTCACAGTTTTGAGACTTCCTGCCAAAGGAAATGTAGCTGTTACTTTCATTTAAAGAAAAATCAGGGGAGTGACTCAAGCCAGGAACCTGGAAGCAGGGTCTGAAACATAGGTTTTGCGGGTGTCCTGCTTGCAGGCTTGCTCTCCTTGCTCTCCGTGGCTTGCTCAGTTAGTTCTCTTATATATTCCAGGGCCACCTGCCCAGGGACAGCACCATCTTTAATGGACTGAGTCCTTCAACTATAGTCATTAATCAAGAAAATACCCTACAGATCTGTCTGCAGGACAATATAATTAAGGCATCTTCTCAGTTGAGGTTCCCTCTTCCCGGATGACCTCACTTTGTGTCAACTTAGCAAAAATCTAACCATTCACAGTAACAAAGGGCTCTTTTAGTTTTTTTTTTTTCTCTCTCTACCTGTTAAGTGTTCAACTTCTCCTCAGGAAAGATACACTTCCCATTTTGAATGTACTAAGTAAGGAGTTTTCTATATTTCTACATTTCCACATTTTGATTTCTACCCAGATCCCTGGGAACTGAAGTTGTATTGGGCTAAACTTAAGATGAGAGAAAGAACAAAGATATTTCATATTCTCAAGGTTAAAAATTGGTAGAATCAGGGTTCTTACCCAGTACACAGTGACTCCTAATATGTATGTCTTCCTTGACATGCTGCTGTCAGTTATCAACCTTGTTTACAGTACCAAATACAACACTACTGTTCACTTGCCAGGGATGCTGAGCAGTTTATTGCGGGCTCACATGTCCTGAACACATCATATTGACTAAATCTTCTCACTCTTACAAGCAGGCGAGTCTGCAAATCTCCACTTTCCAATTAGTCAACTTAATGAAGCTCTTTAAAGAAATCCATACAGCCTATCTCCACAGTCCTGACATTTAGCAACTTCTGGATAATGCTCTCTAGGCCCCTACTCCTTTGAAATATTGTGTTGTGGGTTCTGAAAATGCTGACTCTGAGACTTCATTGGAATGGGAAAGGGAGGGGAGACATTTGATCCTCACAAACCTCAAGATAAACACAGAAATGCCAGTTTTAACAATCAAGTCAACTGCGGCCATCTTCAATATAGATGCCTTGTATCAGAAAATGGATGACTTTCTCAATGAGGCAGAGTGGCTGGAAGTAAAATAATGAAGAGAGTAAGGAATAAGCCTAGAGCAGAGTCTTATGATACAGATGAAGTTCTCACAATAAGATAACTGAATAACTAAATATAGTAAAATAGACAGACAGTCACACACACAGATTGATCGATTGATTGATTGACTGACTCCTCCAAATCTGCTGCATGTAGTCTTTTGCTACAGTACTCTGTCTTTCTCTTCTGTGAAGAATAGATCATAATTTCTTTTTCATAATTTATTCTTGACATTTGATTCAAATGTGATCTACAAGTGGATATGTCATATGTATGGATGAGTTTAAATTAGCTGTAGAGATGGTCTAGTGGTTAAAAGCACTAGATACTCTTTCAGAAGATCCATTTTCAATTCCCAGCACCCATATGGCAGCAGGCCACTGTAACTTCAGTTCCTAGGGATCTAGCACCCTCTTCTGGCCTCCACTGATATGCAGTATGTATATGGAGTACAACCATATACACAGGCAATACACTCATACCCCATGCCAATGATAAACAAACATACAAACAAACTGACAGAGTGAAGTAGAAGGATTGTAGTAAATCCAAGGCCTGTCTGAGCTATAAAGTTCCAGCCTAGCCTACAGAGTGAATGTCTTTTAAAAACAGAAGTGAAGGGCCAGAGAGATAATGGGTCAGTGGTTACCAGCAGTTGCCGCTCTTGCAGAGGACCTGAGTTTGGTTAACAGCACTTACATGAAGGTTATCTATTATCTGTAACTGCATTTCCAGACAATCTAACTCTCTTTTCTGGTTTCTGTGGGCGCCAGGCACATTTGTGGTACACATACTTAAATACACATGAAACACTCATGCATATGAAAAGTAGAAAATCATCTAGGAAACCCCACATGTTGACAAGGTGATATTCACATTCAGCTTGAACAGTGTTGATAGGCAGAGTGAGTGAATCACATGTTGCTAACATTTTCTCCACAATTTGAAGGCATATTTGTATTCATTCAGCTGGCTGTCTTTTTCATTACATAATCTACTAAAAAATGTAAAATGTACCAGAAACTAGCTTTTACATATAATTTTGATTCCTGATTTTGGTCACTCATTATACACATTCATATATATGTTTATGTATATGTATATGTACATGTATGCATATGTGTGTGTGTATGTTTGTGTGTATCTGTGTGGTTTGTATGCTATTTGTATAAAGCTAATAACCCAAAACTGAATAGACTGAGAATAAAATTGGAGGTGATAAGTGAGTGATATCAAGAAACAGGTTGTGTTTCAAAGAGATGTACCATAAAAAACAGGGCAATACGTGGAAAGGGATGTAGGGGAATAAGCAAATGGGATAAAGGGCAAGAGAGGGTTTTTAAAATGCCTCTTAATGACATCAATAAAACTAGAAATTCATTCAACAGTTTCTCTCAGAGACTCTCATCTGGGCTATTACTGATACCCTCACCAAAGAAAGCTGACTCACACTCCTGGGACAGCACAGAGCCCTGTACTGTACCACAGATACTTTAAAAGGGAATTTGGATATTAAACCTACATCTCCCACAGCATGAATGTGACTGCCTGACACCCCTTTGCCCTTGTTAGCAAGCTTAGATAAAGTCCATTCTTTTTCAACCAGGTTTCTTTTCAAGTGTGATACATGATCTTTCACACTCTGCCTAAAAGACTTCAAAGGGAAGATTTCCCCCATTGTCACTCCTGTCTTACATGCTGGTTTCTTCTGTCCATCTTATTTCCACTGTATCAACTTTTATGAATCTGACCCCATGAAAAAGGTGTGAACATGACATGTGCCCCATCCAGGAAAGGAAGCTGAAGTACATGGCCTCATAATTTGAAGGCACAGCCCCTGAACCTCAGTCTGTGCCATGGCCAGGCTGTTGTGCTACATGAATGAATGAATGAATGAATGAATGAATGAATGAAAATGCTGATTTGGTTTACATTGGTGCAATGCCTTATATTCAGATCCTGTTGGATCTTCCTTACAGTCCCAGTACACAGTGTGGCATTCATTCTATCTTCAGATATGTAAAATAAGGCTAAAATATATTTAGCACATCCCCCAGTTTCATCACTCACAAAATGGCATTTATATAGCTCTGTCAGGCTTTCAAGTGCCTGCTTTTTCTATTACATCAGGCTTTGTCAGTAGTATAAAAAGACGCTTAGGTAGAATAAACCACTTGTTCTCAGCTAAAATCGTTGTAGAAACCATGATCCCATCCTGTGTTAAGAAATTGTCTACATTTTGTTTGACCTCAAAGTGAAAGTTGAGGTGTGATTTTCATATCCAAGTGATAAATCCAGATATGACTGAAAAAACACACTTATGACTGAGCAAGTCTGTGCATCCACAAAGACTTCACAGTTTTGTTTTTTTTTTCCTTACTTCCTTCCCAGCAATCGTCTGTCATGCCTATCTTCTCCACTAGGGTGTTTGGTGTACAGTCTGGCTGTTTCAATCTTCGGCATTTTGATTTCAATACCTTCCAATAATATACAGAATTACAGCCTAATTTGAACTGTTCTAATTTGTATGTTAAGCAGGTGGCTCCAATCACTCATTCCAAACCCATCCTGAAGTGAGAACACCAAACTTTCTCTCACCTTAAACTACACAGGCTTTGCTGTGTGGCGATATTTTATTTGTGCACCCCAATAAAACTTATCTAAGGATCAGAGGACAGAGCCAGCCACTAAATTATACATAGGGGTCAGATAGTGGTGGCACACACCTTTAATCCCAGCACTTGAGATCACATGTCTTTTTTTGGGAAGGACACATGCCTTTAATCCCAGGAAATGATGGCAGGAAGCAGAAAGGTGTATAAGGCATGAGGACCAGGAGCTAGAGGCTTTTAGCAGCAGTTCCACAGGGGTGAGGACTCAGAAGCTTTCAGTCAGAGGAAACAGAAACATTCGCGCTCTTGAAAGAGAGGCTTTCAGTCTGAGGATTCATGGAAACAGGATTGGCTGAGGAGTTGGTGAGGTGAGATTGGCTGTGGCTTGTTCTGTTTCTCTGATCTTTCAGCCTTCACCCCAATATCTGGCTCCAGGTTTTTTCTATTAATAAGACCATTTAGCAATTTGTGTTACAATGCTGGGTACATTGTGGGCTCCCAACAACTTCATGCTTTTTTTTCACTCATTTCATAAAAATGTTATTCACATTTTCCATCTGATTAAGCATTACTTATATATTAATATGTATATAAGTGGAATGTATTCTAATGTAAAATTGGGAAATAGCTAGCCTGATATATGTTCGCAGTACTAAGAACAGATACTATATTTGATTGCTATATTAACCTAGAGCTTATCAACAGCACATATATGACATATATTATATATACATATATGTATATTTAAAGCCTAGGTTGAAACATGAGTGTGCATGTGTGTGTATATGTGTGTTATATTTGCAAATTATGAAGAAATATTTGCCAACAGTCACTTCCATAGAAAACTAAAATGGGAATTCAAGCAAGGATGGACATCTTGGTTAGAAATTATTCACATCCTCACTTCATTTTATCATACATAGTTTGGTCACAATCACTTCTTCCATTGAATTTCCAAAGTGCCTTCTCATCTCTCATTTTCCCCCAATAACTCTGTGAAATAGATACATGGTTTTATTTCCACACCAAGACAATCTAATACACAGAGGTCATTCTATATTCTGAAATAACTAATGGTGATCTAGAACAGCAATTCTCAATCTGGGGTCATGACTCCTTTTGGGGGTCAATACTCAGATATCTTGCATGTTAGATATTTACATTATGATTCATAATAGTAGCAAAATTATAGTAATGAAGTAACAACACAATAATTTTTATGGTTAGAGGTCATCATAACATGAAGACATGTATTAAAAGGTCACAGCATGAGGAAGGTTGAGAACCATTGAGCTAGAGCATTATGGATCACTTATGATGTCTTCCTGATATTCCCAATTATTTTAAACCAGGAAATTATTAATCAATACTCTACAAACATCATTTTCTCTTAATATATTCTCTGAACATTAAAAAAAATATCTTAGCTTGTTGCTTTAGATGCAATTAGATTGTTTCTTTGAAGTTAGTAGGAGCTAATCAGAGACAATTTCCTCAGGTTTGGAATATTCTGTTTAAAACTGACCCATGAGACATACTTGGAAACACGGTAACTTAAATGGACCGGTAAGTCAATAGTACATAACCAATACAATTCAAGAAATGGCATGGGGCAAGGTTGAAATACTCCAGAATTTCTGGTGCGAAATTCCTCCTTGTTTATCAGTGAATCTGTTTTCTATGTATATAAATTTACATGCCATAAATTAAACAGAAATGTTTCTATTCATTCATATATTTTGAAATGATACTTAAACATAAGGTACAGTGATATATTCCTCAATATTTCTTTCACTCTAGTCTATTGCACTGAATTACACATACAATGACAATGAGAAAAAGCTGCCGTACTTTTACTTAAATAATCATCATAGGCATCTTATCATTAAAAACTGTTTCATTGTAAAATTTAATACCATCCGTGGTTTATTTTAAGACAACTTTAAGCCATGGGTTAAAATATAATTAGTCTCATAATTATGGTACCTAGAAATAACTGCTGTTGGTATTTGGTTTTAGTGATTGTTTTGAAAAAAATGTCTGATCCTTTATGTAATTATTTTTATGAATAATAAAGCATATTCTATTGGGAATCTAATATTTCTCATTTAGTACTATATAATAGACATTCCTGTGTTATTGAATCATTTTTCAATATTGTAATAACCACATAAATATTGTTCTACATATCAGAAGTGGACTAAACAAATTTTCTATTCTATATTTAGAGACATCTAATCACGTGTATGATTCTTATAATCAAAGTATGATGTAGGGCATGGCATTTGACCTTTCTGGCTCCCAGTCTTCTAAATTTCAGCAGAGATAAAATGAAACTTACAAAATCTTAGCAAGAAAGAGTTTAAATGGATTCCAAAGGAACTGAATATCATGTTCATGGATTGGAAAATCAATATTAAGATTTCAATACACACACACAATGCAGTACCTGTTAAAATACCTGTGATGTTCTTCATTAAACTAAGAAAAGTCACACTACTATTTTCATGGAACTACAAAAATCCCAAATAGAATAACAAAAAGAACATTTTGAACAAAAATATTATGGATAATGACTTTATTTTACTTGCTTCAAAGAATACGACAAAGCTATACTAATCAAAACAGTAGGATAATATAATTAAATTTGATATATAAACTACAGGAACAGAGTAAAACACCTATAAATAAACACGTTCATCAATGCAAAAATGAATTTTCAACAAAGCTGTTAATAATATGCATTTGTAGAAGTTACAGTCCTTTATTGCAGTAAAGAATGCTAGGAAATTTGGTTATCCACATGCAGAAGGATAAAACTAAATTTTAAACTTTGTTTCGTTACAGGAGTCAATCCCAAATGTATTAATTAAGTATGAGACATTTGGCTATAAACTATTAGAAAAATGAAAACAGAAAAAAACATCTTAGGATATTAGAATGATGACATGCTGCTTAGGCAATACCACAGATACATAAGGGAAAAAGAAAAGCAAGCAAACAAATAAATAATGTTCCATAAACTACAGAGATTCTACACAGTAAAGAGAACAATCAACAGAATGAAGAGGTTACCTGTAGAATGAAGAACATGTTTATACACATACTTCTGGCAGGATGTTGATATCCAAGACATACAAGAAATATGAGACTTCCATACTAAAGCCAAATCAAAAGAATCCATCTCAAATTGTATAAAATGTTCAAACAGTCATTTTTAAAAAGTAAGACAAATAGACAAAAAATAAAAAGGTCAAAATTCTTAGCATTGCTAACAGTCAGGAAAGTACATAGCAAAACCATAATGGATACCACCATACTCCAGCATGAATGGCTGTTATTAAAAAGAATAATGACAACAAATGCTGGTGAATATGTGGAGAACAGAGAACTCTTGTAGTTAGTGAGAATGTAAGTTACAACAGTCATTACAGATGTGTTGAGAAGTGCCTCTGCCCTTAAAAGTGAATCTACATGGGTCAGTGATCCCAGAACTAGATTTTTTTTTTGGAGGAAATAAAATCAGAAGGCTGATAACTTCTCTGTTTATGGACATTCCTTGTGGAATTATTAATAACTGATAAGGAATGGAAACAAATTGAGCACCCATCAACTGATGGATGGAAAAAGAAAACACAGCATGTATACACAATGGAGTACTAAAGAGTACAGCCCTGCAATAATATGAATTGCAATGGAGATTCTATTGGAACATAAGCATGCACAAAAGACAGATACTGAAATGGAGCACATGTAATTGGAACTCAAAATAGCTGATCTCACAGAAGGTGAGATAGACGCTGGGAAGAATAGAGAGGAGAGGAGGAGGGACAAGGGAAACTTGTTCAATAGATATTAAATTACAGTCATGTATGTGGAGTAATGATGTGCTATTGTACAGAAGGGTCACTATAGATCATGCAAATGTACTGTCTATTTCAAAATCCTTGCAGAAAGGAATTTGAACGTTGTCACCATAAAGAAATGATCAAATTTTTAGGTGACAGGCGTGTCTAACCTGATTGGAGCACTTCTCCGTGTATGCATGAATCAAAACTTTGCATTATCCCATTAATATGTACAATGTCAGGATTTTGCATATCAGTAAAAATAAATTTAATTTTTAAAATGGGAAATATAATAGTACCTAGAGGATTACATGAGAATTAAATGGCTAATTTATAGCAAATCTCAGGAGGCCAGTGAGCATTAACTGGCATCCTTGTGCTACAAATCTTATGTGTAATGGGTTTATAATTTCTATATACTGAAGAATTTATGTTGATGGCATTATATTTTATGACTTTTGATATAACTAAAATCTCATTGTCTAAAAATGATAGTAATATAACCATTGAGCAGCATTGTATTAGAGTCCTCATTTCTCCCTGTCTTCACTGACTTGATGTTTATAATTGCCTAATCATTTTGGGATGATGAATATATAACTATTACTTTTCTATTGTTTTAATTCTCATTCCTTTGTGGATGAAAGCTTCTATTGGATAATGTTTTAACTTAGTCTTTGAAAATTTCAAGATTATGGTGATATTTTATTTGTGCTGAAATGTGATTTTATTTGTATGTTAATAAATAAAGGTGCCTTGGGATCAGAGGTCATAGCCATTAAGCAGAAGTCTGGCAGTGGTAGCACATGCCCTTAATCTGATCACATGGCAGGCAGAGTCTGTTTGTTCAAGGAAACAGCCAGCATGGTGACACACGCCTTTAATCCAAGTACCAACCATAGAGACCTGGAGGTCTGTATAGACAGGCAGTGACGAGAAAGTCATGTGGTTGGGTTTAGAGCCAATGACAAGGCAGAACAGAAAGGCAATAAAAATACAGACACACAGGAAGTAGGTCTCTTTCTCAGGGGAAGGATGGCAGCAGAAGGGAGGGGTAAGAAGGTGGTCTTAGCTCTTGGCTACTGCTCTCTGATCTCCGGACTTTTAGCTCTGCATTTGGCTATGTGTTTCTTATTTAATAAGACTGTTTAGAAATACATCTACACAAGATACTTAGATCATATTCATTCCTCTCCCCCAGCTCTTCCTAGAGCCTTCTCCAGCTCCATAGCATGGAATTCCATGTTCTTACTCTCTTGCTCTTCATAAAATGGAGTACAGCTTGCCCTGGAGTGTGGGTTTCACACCCTGTGTCACTCACTCCACTGAAGAAAGTTACTTTCTCTCTCTTCATAGCTATCAGTTGCCAATCGCATTGGCTAGGTGTTAGTTATCATGCTCATTTTCTCTTGTCCATGCTCAATTTGTCTGGCTTAAGCCTGTGCAGGTCTAGGGAATTCTTGTTATGGTTTCTGATAGTTCATATGTGTACCTGCCCTGTTGTATCTGGAAAACATTATTTCAAATCATCTACTACTTCTGACTCTTAGAACCCTTCCAAACACTCTTTGACATAGATCTCTAATCCTTAAGGGGAGGAGTGTGATAGAGACATCTCATTTAGGGATGAGAATTCCAAAGTCTCATGCTGACCAGTTGTGAGTTTCTGTATTAATTACCATCTACTGTAGGAAGTGTCTATGATGAGATTTGAGTTATGCACTGATGTATAGGTATGACAATATGTCAGTAGGAGTCATTTTATTGTCATAATATTTTAGTAGGTTTTGGTGGTCCACAACCTATATAGTCTCAGGTTCCTGACATTATTGACAGTGTCAGGTATCAGTACCATCTCATGAAGTGAACGTTCAATCCAATTTTTAAAAAGCATGGTTGGTTACTCACATAACATTTATTCAATTATAATACCACTGGACATATCTTGGTAGGCATGTATGTAGTTGTAATATTAATGATTACATTTATCCTCTGGTAGGATATATAGCATCTTCCAGACTATGACTGCTGGCCATTTGGGATGAAATTTCTAGATAAGTACCATCTTGATTTTCCCATGATCTATGGCATATTATGTGATACCTTCAGCAAAAAGGTCTTACCAGCCGGGCGGTGGTGGCGCACGCCTTTAATCCCAGCACTCAGGAGGCAGAGCCAGGAGGATCTCTGTGAGTTCGAGGCCAGCCTGGACTACCGAGTGAGTTCCAGGAAAGGTGCAAAGCTACACAGAGAAAACCTGTCTCGAAAACCAAAAAAAAAAAAATAAATAAATAAAATAAAAATATAAAAAAAAGGTCTTACCATCGAGTTGTGGAGCATAACCAATAGTATTAGTAATAGCTTGAAATATTTAGTGTGGAGTCTTTAGAGCCCTATTGGCCAACAACTGCAAAAGATGTAATCATTCCTGATTCTGGGGACTTTATTTGGTGGCATATAATGTCTAATTGGGGTATTATTCTTCCTTTTACACACCATCTCCATTTAAAATCTTTTTATATGTGTACACATTTTAGGAGACTTCGACTGTAGTAGGTTTGGATATGAATCTTCAAACAGCCTTTAGTGTTAGCCATCCGTCCCCATATTCCCCACTCTTGCCCACCATCCCATCCTCCTTCCCATTTAGTTTTCCTTGTTTCAATTTCCTGTTATCTATATATGATACTATAGTCTATCTTACTCTGTTCAGAGCAGCTAATAATACAGGAATTGACAGCAGATGCCAGAAAGGACGCAATGAAAGGGAGCACTGATTTATTGCTGGTGGGAGTGAAAACAGGTACAGCCAGTATGAAAATCAGTGTGGAGAGGCCAAAGGACTCTACATCTTCTACACAGATATTTGTTCATCCATATTTATTATTTCTAAATTCATAATAGACAGAAAAATAAAATGGTCTACATATGCATCAGCTGATAAATATATAATAAAATGTGTTACATTTACAAAATTATAGTTTTTTTTAAATGAAATTTGAAGGTAAATGGATGAAATTAGAATCATCCTTGGTGAGGTAACCCAGAAAGACCAATGCTGCTTGTCTTCTCTCATGAGGATGCTAAATTTTATGGTCTACATATGTGTGTTCTGAAGAGGTTCAGTAGCTAGTAAAGGACCATGGGGGAGGAGGGTAATCTTCTAAAGAAGAAAAAAAGAATGTAATGTGGATGAAAACTTTTACAGTGGTTTATTGGTTGTGCCGAATTCTTCCTTTTGAGTTCCTAGTTATTGGGCTTTTGATCATATTATGAAGAGCTTGTATGTGTTTTATTTAGTTTCAAAAATAATATAAAGCCTACGTAAGGTGTATACATACAATGGTGTCTTTTGTCTCTCACCACTGAAGAATGTTTGCTACGTCAGGGTCACAGAACCACTGTTTACTTTCAGCCCTTTGAGGATGGTTTGCTCTCCAGTGTTGTCTTTGATCATTGTTCATCGTCAGCCCTTGATGGTGACCTACTCTATCCTCACCATATTCTGCACATAATCTTTCAATGAAGATGCAAAGATTGGAGAGTTGAGGAGATGTCAGAACAAGATACTAGTTACATTCCCTCCTATCATGTTCCCCATATCTGATCCACGCACACCTTAGAAAATCATGTTGGGGTTTTGGTTTACAGCTCTATGGCAGAGCACTTGTTATAATATGCCAGACTGAGTTTGATGCATAGTACCATTAAAAAAAGGAAGAAAGGAAAGGAAAAAAGAAATAAAGGAATAAAAAGTATAGCTACATAATAGTACTAAAATGTCTTCATTTATTGCATGCTTATGGTTTTATTTGCTTTTTTACTTGTTTATGTAGGTTTTTTTGTTTTTGCTTTTCCTACTTCATAATATTTAATTTTACTGCTAAAATGCTGGAGGCTTGGGATTTAATGTTAACTCTTTTAGGCTGCTGTGTGCCCGTTTCTAGCACCAATCATTTTATTACGGCACATGGTATTTTCTCACTTCACTCAACCTGATTCTCTCTCTCTCTCTCTCTCTCTCTCTCTCTCTCTCTCTCTCTCTTTGCAGACAAGAGATCATTGTTATCACTAGTACTCTTATGAAAATGAGAGAAATTAAGCTTAGATATATTAAATCCATGGTCTAAAGTGCCCGGGTGATAATTTGATTTTGGACTGAACAAAATTTCTTCCATTTTATGCAATCCTGCATTTATGAGGAGAAAGATATTGCAAATATTTTCATAGACATAATTGTGTTAAATAAATGAGCAAAAGGATTAACGGAATGTGAAAATGGGGAAACTTTATTATTGGGGAAGTTTGCTATTAAATTAGAATGTTTATTTCTAATTAGCTGCTGAAAAACACTTCTGTCCTTTTAGTTTCATATTGTTCTAGGTCAGCACTGCCACAAGCCAGCCAGCAACACCTGCTTAAATATAATCATAAGAACTGAGAGCAAATAGAGTTTAAAAAGTAACATGATCAGTTGATGATTCTGTGCACAGTGAAGAAGTTGTGTATTATACATCCACATCCATAGAATTATAAGTTCTATTGTTTATTACATATGCATATATCACATGTTTGTCATGTGTGTATGTAAAAATGCTTTTAGTAGGCTGGACTTGATGACATCTTTGCTACTACACAGCCTAAAGCAAGCAGATCACTAGAACCTTGGTTCAATTCAAGGCAAGCCTAGGCAATATAGCAAAGCCATACACACATACACACACACACACACACACACACACACACACACACCACCACCACCACCACCACCACCACCAACAACAACAACAACAACAAAATACTGTGTGTGCATGACATATATAACTGCATTATTTTATGTATTATTGTAATATGAGTGAGTAGCCTCAATTATGCTTAGAAAACTAAGCACCCAAGGCTCTGAGATAGCTCAGGATGAAAGAATATTTGCTGCACTACAAGAAAGAGTTGAGGCTGTATGTCAGGATCCATATAGAAATGGGGTATGTTAGCATGTAAGCCTATAATCCCACCACTGTTACAACAGAGGGCAGAAGGTTCTCTAGTCCTTTCTTTCAACTATCCTCCAAGTTCAGTGAGGTGTCCTGTCTCAAAGGAATAAGGCAAGGAGTAAGAGAAAAAGTCACCCAGTGTCATTGTCTGGTCTCTATGCATATATCCTCCCAAGCATGTGCACCACATACATATACACAGAAGTAAAAACAAAAACAAACAGCAGAAGCAACAACAACAACAAACCCCTTGAATGTCAGTTGTTCATGTATGAGAGACAGGAAGACTGTCTTCTGCTAGATTGTGTAACACATAAACTTTAGAGCTTTAATCAAAGTTTATTTGAAATGTCAGCCCATAGTTTTTCAAGGCAATTGCATTAAGGATTCTACGTTGGTGCTGGAGAGCACTTGCTGCTTTTGCAGAGGACCTGAGTTCAGTTCCCAAGACTCACAACACAGAAAGGCAGCTCATAAGTCTGTGACTCCAGGTCCAGGGCATCTCACTCCCTCTTCTGGTCTCTGTGGGCATCTGCAACTATGTGCCACTCAATCATACACTCCTCATGAATAAAAATAAAGTAAGTCTAAATACATTTTAAATTTTGTATGTTAAAGGAAATTGTTGCCAACACATTTACAACTAAACAAATAAAATTAATTTGTAATTTATTTTCCCTTTTTGGTTCCATATTCTTCTTTCTTAAGAAGATTAGAGGGGTTGTGGCTCAGCTGGTAGAGAACCTACCTAATATGCTGGAACACCTGGGCTAAATCCTAATTACATGAAAATAGGGCATGCTGAGGCATGCCTATAACCAAACACTCAAGATGTTAGTCAAGAACTTAAGAAATCCAATGCTATTCCCAGACATTTAATGAGTTTGAGGTCAGCCATGGACATAAAATATCCATTACTTGTTGGATCTTTTTTTTTGTTGTTGTTGTTTTTTTTTTTTTTTCGAGATAGGATCTTTTAACATCATCAAAGAATTAATCCACTCTCTCAGTCTTTGCTAAGTCTTAAAATGATTTTAAGTGTGACATTATTGACTAATAATTTTGCTTTGTGTAGAAGCCTAGGTTGATCATAATTTTTTTCTTAAGTACTTTGAAGATATCAATCAGTGATGTGGCATCACATAATATTACTGAAAAGAAGCTTGATACAAATTTATGTTTTAGTGTTATTGCTTGAAAGTAATTTTTCTTTCTTATAATGTTTTAGATTTCTTTTTCTTATGTTATACATTTTAACTGTAAGGTATCTTCTGTGACTTTCAAAGTGTTTCTATATTGGACGCTTCTATATTGGGAATCACACATCTTTTTTTTTTCCCAATTCTTGGAAGTCACTAAATACAATGGGACTTTTCATTAGACATTTGGTGCGACAGTAATTCAAATTTTGTATATTTTATTTCTATGAACTACATTTATTCAGATTTATCATTTCTTCTCTTTAATAACTAAAACTGTTTGGATCACTTATATACTTTTTAACAGCTATGGATTTATTCTATGAATTCTAATTATTTTTCATATTTCTTGATTTCTTTTTATCCTATTTCTACTTTCCTTACCTATTTTAATAATTTATTATATCTTTTTTCATTTTATTGTTTTACATACATTAAATTTTACTGTATGATATTGGCTTTTTAGAGGTTATTTCATGTTGCATTCATATCTTTCATATTTAGTGTTGGTTTATATTTATAATTATTTCATTTCTGTGTGTGTATGTAAGTAATTGCATTTGTGTGTGTATGTGAGTGATTGTATGTATTTGTATGTGGGTGTGTGTTTATTGTGTATGTGGGTGTGTGTTTGTGGGTGTGTGTATGTGGGTGTGTGTTTATTTGTGTATGTGTGTGTGTCTATACACTCACTCTATTATATGTCACTGAAGGAGAGCTTTGACTATAGCCCAGCTCAAGGTCCAATGTCTCATAGTAAGATCCATCATCTTTTTTGGCTACACATCCCCATTCATGTTGATTTCTCAGCTCATGGCTCTGTATAACATGATACAATTTATTATCCAAACAGGATACCTATAATGGCAAGCTGCCTTTGGGATTTAGACAGGTAGGTCAGGCCATTTTCTGAGACTAAATTACCCAGACTGCCTGTTGTAGCAGCAAAGAGTAATTGTGCTTGGGGCCTAACTTGTACTCACTGTGTCTAGGCAATTGCCTGAATTCACATTAACCTTGCATTTTTGATAAAATTTTTAAAGTTTGTTAAAATTCAACATGATAACATATTTGATTAGAATTAAAGTAAGGATTTTTCTATATAAATTTAATTTATTTAAAATGTAATTAAGGCAGCTGTCAGTATCACTCTGTTGGTTTGCAAATTCATTTTTTTCTATTTACCTGGACCTCAAAGAACTCAATGTTGTAATTCCATGACTACCTTCCTGGTTATACCATGTCAATGTCCCTCATTCCTTATTTGGTTTATGATTTTCAT
>CABHPQ010165823.1:18179-35533 GCA_902168405.1 Peromyscus aztecus | reverse complement strand
GTTCCCATTTCACTTAATGGTTTTCTGACTGAAATTTACTTCCAGAAAGTTGCTGAGGTTATTAAGGAAGGCAAGTAGAAGTGCTATACCATTTGGCTGAGAAAAGGTAGCTTAGAAGCTCACACATGACTCCATACTTTCAAAAGCCTGGCATATGCCCCGCCTCATCTAACTGGTTTCATGTGGTTGATGAAACCAAGATCAAATGTGGTCTTGGTGGGGCCCTGTGTTCTAGGTGTCTGACGGTGTCTCCATGTTGCTGCTCTTCAAGAAAAGAGAGTCTGGGAGACTCTATACTGAAACTCTGGAAGTCATCTCCTCAATGGCTGCTTGGCATCTTTATCTGGCAATGAAAAGTTGACTGAATGCCATGTAACAAGCTTAGAGCTGTCTATGTTTAATCATCCTGCTTGAAACGGCACCCGGTACAAAAATGTTGAGAAAATCCACATGTGTAGATTACGTATTTACATTTGGTTCTAAAGGCAAGCTTATAATACATGGACCCTTTCAAATACACTCTCTCGTTATTAAAGATTGGGTGATACCTGAAATTCTCTAAAATATATTAATATAAATTGTTTGCAGAGATAATAACTTCCCAACACACAGTTACTTACTCCAAAATTGGCAATGTTTTCCTGTAGCAGGAATCTTAAAAGTTCTTATTAATAAAATCAAACCTGAGGCCAAGTATTTGGGTGAACACTGGAAGATCAAGCCACAGCTTGAACAAGCCACAGCTTCCTCACCTGGCAAACTTCTCAGCTGGTCTTGTTTCCTCAGACTGGAAGCCTCTCTGTCCTCATATCTGAATGGCTCTCAGCTGAACTGTGCTTCTCGAAAGCCTGAAAGCTTAACCAGCCAAATGCTTCTCCAGGCCAAATGCTTCTAGTTTCTGGTCCTCACGCCTTATATACCTTTCTCCTTTCTACCACCACTCCCTGGGATTAAAGACTCGCTTTCTGGGATTAAAGGCGTGTGTCACCAGGCCTGGCCATTTCCAATGTGACCTTGAACTCACAGAGATCCAGAGGGATTTCTGTCTCTGGAATGCTAGGATTAAAGGCGTGTGCTACCACTGCCTATCCTCATGTTTAATATTGTGACTGTCCTGTTCTCTGACCCCAGATAAGTTTGTTAGCATACACAATATTTTGGGGAACACAATACCACCACATTTTCCTGTTATTGCCAAGTACCATCAACTGGCATGGACTCTTGCAGACTAATTCCTTTCTATTAAAAATCATTATCTAAGTTGATAGTATAAATATTGAGAGGGTTCGAGAGGAAAAACACCTTTCACTTTCAACATCCATGTAGTCAGAATGCTTATTTTCAAAAACTATATATATATATATATATATATATATATATATATATATATACCTGTAACTATTTTTCTCTTTTTTAAAAAACTTATTTTGGAAAGTTTAAGCATAAGCAGGACCAATAAATGTCCCTGTCAGTCATTTTAACAGTATGTGCTCTGGGCCAGTTTCCTTCAGCCTGTGGTGCCTCTCTACCATTATTCTGAAGCAAATCTCACAAAATAGATCATTTCATTTTTTTTTCTTAATGATTTGATACAGTCACACATTATCTTCTCGTTGTTTTTCAAGTAAATGCCAGCAGGGTGATTCTCCAGAGCGAATGAACGCCTTAGAGTCGCCCCGCCGTCCTTTTCAGTGACTTTTAGTGTTATTACAGCAGCTGCAGTTTACACTCTGTCTCTTTTCTGCTTGGTTATTTCCTCATCTCATTCTAGCCTATAATTATGTGTGGAGTGAGTGGCATTTATTTATTCTGCTGTAAAAGGTAGGCTCGCTGGAGCATTCTTCCAGGCATGCCCTTATAATAATGAGATCTAACACATCCACATTAGCGTCAGTCTTCAAAGGAGTTCCCTTGGCAGGCTGTTTATTCAGTGGTGCAGACTTTCACACAGTGCTTTATAACTCCTCTTTTGTAATGGCCTTCAGAAATACTTGTAGTCACCCAGGAAACTGAGCCTCATTACTTGGATCCAAAACCAATCATTATCTAGCAAAAACAGTGAAGTTAATCACCCATTCAAATTCTTGGACTTGACTCTTTGTAACAAACTCATGGCTAAAAATTAAATCTGCCAGCAAGCAATTTTGATTCCAAACTGACAGGATCTTTAAAAACCTGGAGGTGCAGACCCTTAAAAAAAAAAAATCATTGCCCTGACTACTGGGGCCAAAAAGTCCTTCAGCTGTGACAGAAGGGTGTACCTTAAGTTTTCCTGCCTGGCCCACAGTCAGGACAAATCTCTTTGACCTGCCAGTCCCACAGCCGCTCAGACCCAACCAAGTAAACACGAGACTTATATTGCTTACAAACTGTATGGCCGTGGCAGGCTTCTTGCTAACTGTTCTTATATCTTATATTAATCCATTTCTATAAATCTATACCTTGCCACGTGGCTCGTGGCTTACCGGCATCTTTACATGCTGCTTGTCCTGGCGGCGGCTGGCAGGCAGTGACTCCCTCCGCCTTCCTGTTCTTTTAATTCTCTCTGTTAGTCCCGCCTATACTTCCTGCCTAGCCACTGGCCAATCAGTGTTTTATTAGCAACACATTTGCCATACAGAACATCCCACAGCAGAAGGGTCCACTGGGGTAGGGAAATGGTCATTCCTTGGGTCAGAGAGGATGCCATCCAAACAGGCTTTATTCCACCCTGCTCATTGCCTCTGAAAACTGCCTCATGCTGCAAAAGGAGCTCTACCTCATGTTGCCCAGGAGATGTGGCACTGATCGGGAAACCGACCTCTACACCGTGGTTGCGTGGTGTGGGCTGTGAGCCTGTCCAAGCTGACACACTGTGCAAGTTCTATTCCAGTAGCTTTTTACACCCAGTCCATCACACAGTATCTCATGAAGTATGTGTTAGTGGCTTGGCTTCACCTGGCCTCCAAAACAGAAGAGTTTCCAAGACAGATGGGGGTCCTGTTCATCAATACACTTCATTGAAATGTGAAACAGAGAGAAATACACCTTTCTCCTGGGGTTGAGATTATTTTGGTTTTCAAATGGAATCATTTGAGTAGAGAGGAGTTTCTACAGAGCTAGGGCTCTGCTTCCCTGTGATATTTGCCACGGGTAATTATTATGTCCCTGTAGGTGTTAGAATGTGAGCATAGTCAAGAGTCAGTTCAGATCTTAGGGACTACTAATGAGGAGCAGCGTTCCCCAAGTGTTTTTGTACAGTTTAGCCTGACAGCATCACCTACCCCAGCACTAATCTCACTGTGGCTGGAGCACTCTTGCCTAGTGGGCCCTGTTGGTTTCTTGGAACAACTTTAAGGAAAAAATGCAAGAAATCTCCTTTCAAAGCCTGTTCTACTTGCCAGGGTTTATTCAGGACAGGAGAAAGTTGGGCCAGAGCATAGGCATGAAGGGAGGGCCTGCCCCCTAGTGGTGCAAGATCTAAAATGCACTCTCGACTCTAAGGAAGGCAAAGGAAACCAGCCACTCTCAAGAGTGCTGGTAGGAAATTAAAGGATGGAAAGAGAGAAAACACAGGCACAGGGCCTCGTGAATGGCTTCCCACAGAGTGAATGAGAAAGAGTAGGGGCCGCCCAAGGGCTGAGTGTCTGGGGTTCCCATGAAGGCCTGCTGCTCAGGAGGAAGAGGACCAACGGAGCTTGTGGCTCAAGTCCTCATTACAGCATTCCCTAGGGAGTTTCCCTGCATGTGAGAAACAAAAGCACCCACCCAAGGGCCTCATAAGTCTTGGATCCAGACCTTACCCCATCCCTGAAGCTGTTCACTAGGAATAATAATAATAATAATTCTAGAATACAAGAAGAAAATCATCTCTCCAGGGACCTGAGCCAGGACCATATGTGGTCATGGGAGAATGACTTGACAAAGGTCACAAAACCTGGGAGCAGCAGAAATTGGAGGTTAAGCAAGGTCCGAGAGTGACAGGCTGGCCACAGACCTGTTCCCAGAGGGTTGTCTAGGGGACCGTCTGTCCTTTAACCTTTGGCTAGAGGAGCCTTGCTAAACAACTCTTTCTGGGGGAAGCTGACGACTCTGGGCCGTGTGATGAGTGTGGCGACGGGACTGAAAAGACCATAGGCCTCTTCCAGTCTAGCCCGAATTAAACACACCCGTCCCAGGACACAGCTGGCCAATGTAGGGTCACTTTAACAGCAGCCCCGCGGGTGCCTGGATACAAAAGCTGATGTGTCTTGTGATGAGCAACAAGCTGTCTCTCTGTCCACACTCAGTTGCATTGATTCAAGGAAAGCGACCTTTAGAACCTCTGCTCCACAAAGTTGCACTTATGTTCAGATTCTTCATGGTTTCTCAGACAGAGAAGTGCACTTGATGATCCCTTACTCTCTACCCATATTACAAATAAGGACAGCCTTCAAACGAGTTAAAGGTACGCATAAAACACAACCCGAATCCTGTCTGCTTAAAACTTGCCTGGAGAACTCTAATTCTTTTTTTCATGTGAAAATATCTAGACTTGTGTTGAAAGTTGTATATTTTTATCTCTATAACACTGGAGTTCTAAGCCAGAGATAGTGATGCATGCGTACAATCCTAGCACTTGTAAGGTTGAAGCAGGGGGATTGTCAGAAGTTCAAGGCCAGCACAGGATACGGTACCAGGACAGCCAGAGCCATCAAGACACTATCTTGAAGAAAAATAAATAAATTAAAACACATGCTAGGCACAGACCATCAGCCCCAAATAAAGAAATTTCCCCATGTACGTGAAAGAAGGAGAGAAAGTGTGTGCGCGCGTGTGCGCACCCGCCAGCACATCCATGTCTTTGAGGGCATTTAAACAATCTTGCATTCTTGGGACATCTGTAGTGTTCATCTGAAGTTTGTCCTGCTGGCTTCTGGACAAGAGAGCCAGCCATTCCCTTTCTGCTGCTCTGAACAGACTTCCTGCTCTCACTAACCTGTTCCCCGCTCTCGTTGAAGAGGTGATTTTTGTAAACAGGAACAAACAGTCTTCATAGTCACACCACTGCTTGTGTCTGTCCATGTGCATGAGCTGTGTATGTTCATAGTGTGTGCACTTGGGTCTTATGTCATGTATGTATATATTTCAAGTGGTTAGTGTGGATTTTGTTCCTGTTTTCAGTTCAGATTCATTAATAAGTAGAAACTTCAAAGGCAGTCAATAAAGAATGTTTTCCCCCTCCCTTGTCTTACACACCTCAATTTATATTTCTAAAAATAGCCAAAGTGGAATAGATAAATATTATATATATATATATATACATATACACACCTTTTCTTTTTCTTTTCTTTCTTTCTTTCTTTTTTTTTTTTTTTTTTTTTTTTTAGTTTCTCAAGGCAGGGTTTCTCTGTGTACACACCGGGGCTGTCCTGGAACTCGCTTTGTAGCCCAGGCCGACCTTGAACTCACAGAGATCTGCCTGCCTCTGCCTCCCAAGAGCTGGGATTATAGGTGTGTGCCACTGCCACCTGGCTGGTATATCTTTCTATTGTGGATTTATTCTCTTGTAGGTTTATTCTACAGTAAACATGCATTTCTCTTGTATTTTTTAAAGAAAGCACACATTGTTTTGTATCACTTTCTTATCTCAGACATTTTCATACTCCATAAAGAATGGGCCCTTCTGTACAGTAGTCTGTCTTGTGGACACGCCACACATTCCTTAAGCGCTATCTCTGTTTACTTCTGATGTTGGTACTGACACTTGAAGAACCCTAGGGGAAAGCTATTTCCTTCTGGTCAAAAGAATGGAATCTCCCTCTGGATGGAGACCAGCCGTGGTCCCTTCCCTCCAGAGGTAGCCAATCGGTCAGTCACCTGAAGAGTGGGTCACCTTCAGTCGTGCTAAAGAAGCGGGAGGCGTAATTGTTCCCTTTATGAGCAGAGTACTTTTTCTTCCCACATTCAGGGGGAAGCCAGCCCTCTTTTCTGGGGCCTTACTCATAAGAGCATAACTTTCCCTCTCTCCCTCTCCCCCCTTCTCTCTCTTCTCCCTCTCCTCTCCTCTTTTTCTCCTCTCGTCTTTCTCTTCTCTCTCCTCTCTCTCTCTCTCCTCTCTCTCTCTTTCTCTCTGTCTCTCTCCTCTCCATCTCTCTCTTCTGTAATTGCCACTGTCTCCTCTCTCTCTCTTCTCTCTCTCTCTCTCTCTCTCTCTCTCTCTCTCTCTCTCTCTCTCCCTCACTCCCTCCCTCACTCACTCACTCACTCCCTCCCTCACTCCCTCCCTCCCTCCCTCACTCCCGTAACTGCCAAAGCACGGGCAGGGCATACTTTTCCAGATACTCTGGTCTTCCTTATTCTTTTCTTTTCTTTCTCTTCTCTTTTTGTTGTTGTTGTTGTTGTTGTTGTTGGTGGTGGTGGTGGTGGTGGTGGTGGTGGTGATGGTGGTGGTGTGATGGTGATAGTGATTTTTTTGTTTGTTTGTTTGTTTGCTGTTTTGAGACAGGATTTCACTATATAACTATGACTGTGGCTGTTCTAGAACTCACATGTAGACCAGGCTAGCCTCCGGCTCACAGAGATCTGCCTGCCTCTGCTCCTCTGCCCTCTTACTCTTTTGTGAGATACAACTCACCAACCCCAACCTGCACCCTTGCCACAGCTGCTTAGACTATGGCTTGCTCGCTTCCCCTTTTCCATCTTATTCTTCAGGGATCTACACAGATGCACAGCTTGCTGCCCTGGGGTTTTTCTTTTAGACACTAATAAAATTTTCCTCAAGGTTTCTTCTGAGCCTAGTCCTAAATTCTTTTATTAACAAGGCTAAGAACCCAGAGGAGAGACCCCATTTTCCCTGTAATAATATTTGGATATTGAAAATGTACTACACAAAGAGTGTTTCTACATGCAACATTTTGTACCAAGTAAATAATTACTCCTAGAACAAGACTTACTGGATCAGAGGATTTTAGCTTAAATTTTAACCAGTTACTCTTTTTTGGCTGGCCTCAAAGTTAACAATCCTCCTGCCTCAGCCTCCCCAGAGCTAAGATGCCACCACACACTATCTCCAGTTGCTTTTTAGAAACTGTATTTTTTTTCATTTTTATGTAGATATTTCATTCCTTTTCTACAATTCTAACAGCACAGAGTTGGCAGACTTTGTTTTTGTCAAATCGATGTTTACCTTGTTAGGAGGCTAGAGTGACTGTCTGGTCAGAGCTACTGGCGTTTCCTTCGCGTGCTGTGAGATTGTCTTCTTGCCGGTGTTCTCTGTCGCTGTGGATCTTGTTTTAATTTGTCCATGGGATCGTTTTCTTTTGTGGGAATCTACCTCCGTCATATAAACTTGATTTTCTCTCTAATTTCTCCTGCAGCTTTTGATTTCCGCAGTTTTTTTTTTTCTTTTCCTCTGCAGAAATAATTGTCACTAGATGGTCAGCTCGGTTAATCTCTGTGTGTTTTGTTTTGTGACTTAGACAGGAAGCCTGGGCCTTTCCCAGGACTGCTTTTTAACAAACTGCAGGACTGGGATGGAAACTGTGGCTTGACCCTCTTCTCTTCTTTATTTTCTGATTGTCTTAGTTTGCGTTGAATTCTGAAATTAAAATATATATATTAAATATATATTAAAATATATTAATTTAATATATATTAAAATATATATATTAAAATATATATATATATATCTGTAGTCAAGGTAGTGATGCTATAACTCATTGGTTCCACACTTGCCTACTGGGCTCCAGCACAGCAAACAAACAAATAAGTAAGTCAATAAACAGATCATAGTCTATGCTATCTATGCTTGGCAGATGGGTATTATTGATTAAGCTGGGCACTTGCTAAGTTTTCTCTTAAGTGCGCTATTGACTCTTCATTTTTGTCTAGTTGATAAATAATTACTTGCAACGTTGTGCGGCTTGAAGATACAGGAAGCTACATGTGACGCAGGGAGCCAGACATGCTCTCTCCTCTTTCTCTCAACTGCTACATGGCTTGCCTGTCTCTGTCTCTGCCACCATGCCTGTGTTGCTATAAGAGCAAAGTGCCACTTGACCTTTTCTAAAGGAAAAAAAAAAAGATGTCATGTGTTGATGTTGGCTTGCATTTTTATATACAGGCAATATGTAAATGCCTGAAGTTTTAAAATATTTATACATTTGGCATAGTTCTTATTTTTAAGTAATGTAAGCTTCCTAAATTTTTTTTTTCTTATTTTGCTTTTTTACCAAAAGTAGATGTTTTGTAAGATTAGGGAGTGTGGTGATGACTTTGTGCCTGCACCCATCCTTGTCAAGCTACCTTGTTAGAGGATGAGCTGCTGGTGGTTTTCCACCGCCGTGGAAGGGAAGCCCCTTGGTGGGAGGGAGTTCTTGTTTAATGTATTCCGGAGTGGGAGCCTTTGATAGGGAACGCAGAATGGGATCTATCTGTGTAAGTATTTCAGTCGCACATCTAGAGTTGTTTCAACACTTTAGAAAGTTGGATCAGTAATAGCAACTGGGGTTTTTGAAGTGAATGAATTCTTGGTAACAAGACATGTAAGATTTAAAAAGACTTTTATTTCGGAACTCTTGGAAAGAAAAAGTATTCGTATTTCAAGACATGATTGCGAATATTCCCTCACGTTTTAGCCTCCCCAGCAAATAAGCATACAAATAAAAATTTAGCCTCCCCAACAAGTAAAAAACGAAGCAGGACTGAATGCATTTTAATAATAGGGACATTTCATAAAATCACAAATAACAAACTTTTAAGTTGATTTTTATTGCATTTATTCATTCTTTGGAAAGAGGTGTGTGTGCCGTGGTGTACATGTGGAGGTCAGAGGAGGGCCTGTAGAATCAGTTCTTGACTTACACCCGAGAGTCCCAGGGACCAAAGTCGGATCATTAGGTTTGCCATTGAGTGCCTTTTCCCACCGAGCCATCTTATCAGTCCCAATAGCAAAACTATTCTTTATAAATGATAGTATTTATAGGAGAAATGTGTCAGTTTCCTATCTACCCACTGGTAAGTCATTTAAAAGTTATTAGATCCCCATACTTAATACTAAACCAGTAATACCAGTGATAATTTTGAGACTCCTTAACTACAACCTGCTAACAAAGATATCATATAATTTTGATAATTAACCAGCCAAACACTGATATTTTTAAAAAGGAAGCTGTATGATATGACAAGCACTCATCGATTTTACTTCATCAATTTTGGGAAGGTACTGGTTACACTGTATTGTGCTTTCTTCAATGATCTCTCCCTTTTACACTGTGGTTTTAAAATGTGAAAGAAAGTCGTGAACCTTGACACATTAGCATTGTCAAAACTCTGTAACTCATAATTAAATTGTGATTAAAATCTTCTAGATTACGATTACTTATTTCTTGGAGATGTTGGCTTTTCCTTAGCCAATTCTGAAACTTTTGTACAGAAAAAAAATTCAAGGTGTTTTGACGTGCCTACTTAAATGCTCCTGGGTTTTGTTTTTTGTTTTTATGAGTTTTTTTTTTTTTTTTTTTGGTTTTCTTAAATGCATGGTCATGAGATTAATAATAGATTAGAAAGTTAATACAGATTGTATTTGTTTCAAGTAAAGTATATAATTCATTTGTCCATGTAAAGAGCCAGTCACAATACAAATCCCCTGCACATTCGTGATTATTTTCCTTTCTGTATAGCACAATATGATCTGCTCAGAAATGTTTTTACATATATTTATAAATGTTGACAAGCTATGTAAATATTTTATTGTTCACATTTTTGTATTTCATACCATCATTTGTATTTGTCACTACACATAAAGAGTTCTCACACAGCCAAAGTAAAAACATATTTTAATAACTTCATTAATACTTAGAATCTTTTTTTAAAAAAACATGATAGTCATGAAATCAATTATTTGAATCCATTGAGGGTAATCATTCATCATTAGTTAGAAGAAATGAGCAGGCCTGTCTGTATAAACAAACCAATTTGCTTTATTTTTTCCCCCTTTAGGCAGAGCTCACAGTTTGGAGATGAAAAAACATTTAGTGACTCATCATTACTGGAAAATCTCCAGAATAACCACGTAAGTGCCCTTGGAGTGTTATCTGTCTCCTAAGAGGTGATCACTCCTGAGTGCTTCTCAGCTGCCCTCCATGTTTATTGACTTTTTGTTTTTACTTGCATGGTTTTTATTTCATGTTTTTATTCACATGATTCACATTTAGATTTATTTTATTTTCTGTGCACCAGTGTTCTAAGTGTCTCCTGTGTCTGGATGCTTATATCTTTCCCTAGATTTGAAGAATTTTCAGCTGTGATCTTATTGAGCCTGTTTTATGTGGCCCCCTCCAAATAGGATAAAGTTAGAGTAAAGAGGATTTAAATATTATTAAAGCTAGAGAAACCTCAAAGTAGACAGATGTCAGAGTGGGCAGAAAAACTGAAGTAGAGTGAGGACTGTAGATATGGGAAATAGAAGACAAAGAATGATGGAGAAAAGGAACAGTCTAACCTAGTTAAGCAACATAAAATAGCTAAAGCCAGTGAAGATTCTTTTAAAAAAAACCAGCAGAAATGAAATTAAACTAAAGCACGAGGTGCTAGCTAGCTATCTCATTAGTCAAAATCTCAAATTCTTTACAGTGTTAGAGAATGCCTCTCTTCTCCCTCGGTGTCTTATAGTTTTAACCCTGTTGGTAAGAGCCCCACCTGCCCATCTGAGGACTGACTTCTGACATGGAGCATCTGCAGCAGTTAACTGTTACCTACATGTCCCCTGTCCAGACCGCCATGGCCCCTGTGTGCTCTTCAGCCCGGCTCGCCTGGTTTGTGTCTTCACTGATGGACTACTGCCCTGACATCAAGTCCCATCACCTCCCAGGCTTCCCTCTTCCCTCACTGAGTGTCCTGATCTGCCCCAACTTACATCACCACTCTGCCTTGAACCACGGTTTCTTTCTTCCTCTGGAGGCCACCAAGGCCTTCTTTCATTTTTTTCAAATACTTCCATCTTTCCTTCTTTGGGACCTTTTTAGGTACATGCCATTCTTTCTAGTGGAGTTCTCTGTTCTGAGTTCTTCATGAGGTTCAGGTGTCCTCCATAGATCTATCTCCATATCTCATGGACAGCCAGAAACTCCTGTCACCTCGCATGGCATTGGCATATTCTCTTTACAGTCCTCAGCGTGCTGTGAATAAGCCATGCAGCCACGTCAGTCTGCTGTGTCCCCAGCAAGTCTAAGCTCCATGGCTGGACCCTGGGCTTTGTCCACTCTCTCCAACTAAGCAGTTTTGTTTCCATAACCCAACTGTACCCTTTCAACTGGCTTACTTTATTTTGGAGGTTATACGAACATAGGCACACAGTATGTTTTCTTTATTAATTTGAATGGCATTTCTCTCCAGAAGCCAGACAGGAAGATGTTTACTATTTAGTGTCCAGGTTCTTTTCTCATCAGATCTGAGATGCTTATGGAAAGGATTCACTCTTCAGTCTTCCTTGAGCCTGAAGAGTTGATAGTGCTCAGTAATTGCTTGTTTTAGATTGACAGATAGATGATTGATTGATAGATAGATGGATGGATGGATGGTTAGATGATAGATAGATAGATGATTGATAGATATATGATAGATAGATTGATAGAGATAGATAGAATAGATAGATAGATAGATAGATAGATAGATAGATAGATAGATAGATAGATAGATAGATAGACAGACAGATAGATGCCTACATAGACGGTTGGATAGATATAGATATATAGCTGTAGATGTATTAGAGAAAAGGATGCTGGCATTACAGAGAAGTGCACACACCATCACCCCCACTCAAAGGTTAGATGCCTGAAATTTAAATCTGACTAGGAATTACAAACAAATAAAATGAACATTTTAGATTATCTCTTCTGTCCACTTAGGACCAAATTCATCATCTTTTTCTGCCATTTCTGTTTAAGAGCACAAAGCCATGTTAAATAAATGTTTACAGAATGAGTGGGGAAGTACAAGAATGAATAAATTGAGTTCTAAATAGGTTTTCTTCAGGATAGACATTGGCTGGAATCCCACACCCCCAATGCTTCCCAGCTGTATTCTTAATAAATGGCCGTGAAGTAACATTACTGCCATTAGTGTCAAACGTTTAAATGAAAAAGGATGAATTATGTGTTCATTCCTCACAGCCAACCGCACCTATCATCTGTGAGTTCCTCACAATGATGGCAGTCTGCCACACAGCTGTACCAGAGAGAGAAGGCGAGAAGATCCTTTACCAGGCAGCATCTCCAGGTACAGAGGAAATGACTATGGAGAAATTTTCTATAGGAAGTTATTCTGAAATTTGGTATTATGGAACTTATATTTTCAATTTAATTTAAAAATGGAACATAACCAAATTATGATTTCAGATTTTTAAAAATCGGTTCCTAATTGCAAACTTGACTTTCAGAATTAAATATATATGTGTGGGCATTAAAATATGTTGCTTTGTATATGTGATTTTTCTCAAATGAATTATATGAAAAATTGAGTAATTAGAGTGTATACAAGGGAATTAAAGTATTTGTTTACATGTAATTGTTCCCCTTATAAATAAGAATAAACTCTTGCATAATGAGTTTTACACACAGACAGATGGGAAGGGAGGATTTGTTTGCCTGAAGAAAATTGCTGTGCGTGGTCTCAGAACATAATTTTGTCCCTCTCTTTAGGAAATGGTAGGGCAGCTTTTCTGTATTCACTTTGGTGAGGAAAGCTCCTTGTACTTCGGGGGATTCTGTAAAATATTTGCTAGTTACCAATGTTTACTATTTAGGCTTGATTTTAGACTTATTTCTGAGATAAAATTAGGTAAATAATCCAAACGTTTAGGAAAAT
Source organism: Peromyscus aztecus (assembly GCA_902168405.1). Lineage (NCBI taxonomy): Eukaryota > Metazoa > Chordata > Mammalia > Rodentia > Cricetidae > Peromyscus > Peromyscus aztecus. The sequence continues at coordinate 22,708 of CABHPQ010165823.1, read as the reverse complement.
GATACACTTTGTATTTTAAAGCCATATTCTAAACTAGTGGTTATGACTTGTAAAATGCATCAAATTCCTAAACCAGAGTAAGAAATATTGCTGCTTCAGATAGAGTACGTGTGTGTGTATATGCATGCATATGTGTGTATGTGTGTATATGTGTGTGTGTGTGTTCTTATCCCTCTCAGCAGTGACAGGGCTTTGAGACTGGGTAATGAAAGCAGTTGACACTTTAAGTGATTCAGATCCCTGGGCACTGTAGGGGGCAAGGGTGAAACTTTAGAAGACTTCCTGCCATGTTTTTGGAGAAAGGTGTTCTTGAGCATATGCTGACTAAGGGGCCCTTTCAAGCTGTCACTCTGGGGTGTGGGTGACGAACAGTGAGACTCGGTGTGCAGGAACATGATGCTTACGTTGTTCTCATAGCTCTGGTACCATCATTACGTGAGAAGGAGTCGATTTCCGAGCATAACGAAAAGAACTTTAACCAAACAGAAAGCTGCAACACGCCAGTGCCCTCCCCTTATATTTGCATGTATGATATTTTCTGTCCTCTGTTCCTTTCCCCTCGACACAGATGAGGGAGCGCTGGTCCGAGCAGCCAAGCAGTTGAATTTTGTCTTCACTGGAAGAACACCCGACTCGGTCATCATAGACTCAGTAAGTCACTTACGTTTTAAGGGCTTTTTAAGACCTGCCTAACACACAGTTCACGTAGCTTCAGAGATAATGGCAGTAGGAAAAAGATCACAGTGGAACCAAAGTTTCCTATCGGGGGCACCATTGTCCGTCCTTTCATTTAGTTCTTTAAACACTTAACGAAACAGTGGCTGATAATATGCTCAATAGACAAGATTGATTCTTCCAAACCAGACTTACCTACTGGTTTTCTGTTCTGCTAAATGGAGATTTATCTCCCTTAAATCATCTTCCCATTTGTTTCTTCTCTGGATTCCAGGCATTATTAAATGTTTAGTTATGTAAGTATCCAGAAGGCTGGGTGTAGTGCATAGGCCTGTTATCACAGTGCATGGGAGATAGGAGGATCGGGAGTTCAGAGCCAGCCTGAGTTACGTAGTGAGTTTGAAGCCCAGCCTGGGCTACATGAAACTCTGTCTCAAAACAACCAGCAACAACAAAAATGATCACTCAGGATCTGCTTTTAAGTGGGAAGTTTTAAAAAAGTATGTCACAGCAGGTGATATCCAAACAGCTACCTGACAGACCATGCTAGTCATCAAGGAAATGCAAAACCATAGTGAAATACTATTATGCACCCACTAAATTAAAAAAAAAAATTGATGGAAACAAATGTTAGTGAATTTTTTTAAGAGCTTTCTAGTAAAGGATAGCCTGCCTCAATCCAGCAGCTATATTCAGTTCTCAGTTACTCAGGAGAAAAGGAAGTTTGTGTCCACCCAAAGGCTTATAATGGAGTGTTCGTGGTAGCTGTGTTCATGGTTATGCCAAACTGGAAAAGCAACAGAATGCATTCATCAGCAGGAGAGGATGAACAGGTTGTGATCTGTCTGACAGTCTAATCAATGAAAAAGAATGAGTTCTTTAGTAGTGTGGATAAATCACAAAACCTCTATATTGAGGAGGAGAAAATGCCAGGCACAAAGGAAAGCATCCTTTATAACCCCATCTGTATGCAGCTGGAAACTTTGCAGAAGTGATTTATAATGATAGACTCTTGAGCAGCCATTGCCTTGGGGCAGGGAGAAGATGGATTGGAAATGGAACAAGAGAATTCATTCTGGGTCAGATGTTCAGCATCTTCAGCAGGGTGGTGTTCACAAAGGTGGTGCCTTTATCAAACTATACAGTGTGCATGGAAGAGCTCTGTATTTTAGTTCATGTAAATGATAGCTCATTTTAAAAATTATCATTAGTGTTTCTGTTGCACCTGTACATGTATTCATAGCTAAACATCTTTGTACTCGGTATCCTTTCATTAAACTCTTTCCTAACTCAAATTTAAAAAAAAAAAAAAATCATTTTCCATTATTTCCTAAAGATAAATTTTTGACATTTTTTTTTATTGTTTCATTTTCTTTCTCTGATTCCTTGGGCCTATACTTTCTTAGTTAGTATGCTGAGGACAGTGACAATAGAGAGTTGTCTCCAAATGGACACTTTTGTCCCATGGTCCTCCATTTGGGTCCCAGCTGCTCTCGGGTCTGCTCCCATGACACTTGGAGTTCTTCTGCGCCCTCTCCTGTCTCTCACTATTCATTAACCTGAAAGTTTAGTAAATTCTCTCCCGTCATTCAGAAGGGGGATGGGAAACTGTGTTTCTATTGACATTTTTACAATAAAATTTTGTGACCAGTGATTATTTCCAAGAAACCTAAAATATTTCCAATTCTTTTATTCTACAGCTGGGGCAGGAAGAAAGATATGAATTGCTCAATGTCCTAGAGTTCACCAGGTAAAGACACCTGCTCTATAATTTGTGGGGGGAGAAATACATAGTCATCCTTTTTTTTTTTTTGTTTTTCCTATATTTAGCTGGAACATATGCTTTACTTTTATGTATGTGTTTAAACAAAATATTAAGGTCTTCCATGCAGTTTAGATAAGTCATACACGGGTTCTTCACAGTGTGATACTGCATGATTTCTGCTGGCTGCTCAAAGGGTCTTTTGGAAATGCAGTTACCTGAATCACAGATACAGGATAGGACTAAGAATCCTGTGCCTGGTACGTTAGCTAGCTTTCCGGTACAATAACGAATCATCTTCTACAGATAAGTTTACTTGGACGCACTTTGGAGGTTGCACTCCGTGGTCAGTGAGTCTAGCTACTTTGGACCTGTGGTGAGGTAGCACATGAGGGAGGAACACAGGGAAGAATGAATCTACTCACCCCATGGCCGGATGGCCCTACCATGGAGTCTTCAAGACTGCATTAGCACTCATGAGATACCTCAAAACGAAAAAGAGAGCAAGAAAATAGACTCCAGTTTCACAGTCCCCCTCAAAGCCTCCCCCTAATGACCCAAAGACCTCTTACCATTTAAAAGTTCCCAGCTCCTAATAGCACCTCTCTGGGATCAATTCTCCAATACATGGGCCTTGGGGGGTAGATTTCAGTTCCAAACTACAGCATCTAAAGACCTAAAAACATGGCTATACTCAGGGGCAATGATGATTTATGTGGAATGGAATGAGTAAGATTTAGAAAGCCTCCCTTATAATTGTATGTTCTGTATGCCCACTTGGCTCTGTGAAGTGAAAGTTACCATCTAGTAGGAAGAAACAGAAAGCAAAGGGAGTGTCCCACTCACTCCTTTCTTAAGGAGAAATAATGGTGGCTGTGTCAATCACTGTGACAAGGTCCTGCCAGAAGCAACATACAGGAAGAAAGGTTATGTTGGCTCACATTTTAAAGGGATACAGTCCATCACGGTGGGGAAAGCAAGGTGCCTGGAGCTCCAGGTGTGGTGGCAAGAGCTTGTGGCATGTCTCGTTATATCTCCATTAATCCAGGAGCAGAGAGCTCAGGGCCAGAAGAGGGCCAAGCCATAATAACCCTGAAGACCTCTCCCCCAGTAACACCTTTCAGCCAAGCAGGCCCCATCTCCTAAAGGTCTCAGGACTTCCTAAAATAGCTCTCCAGTGAGGGACAAAGTATCAAAGATAGGAGCTTATCTTTGATAATATTTACATTCCCGCTAGAGCAAAGGCCTTCAGCTCTCCCACTCTACTCACACTTACAGTCTGCATTGTTGGCCAGCCACCCTATGTTCTTGGGACAAATCCGTCTTACTACGGGGTCTTTAAAGATTGTGCGTTACCTCTCAAAGGATACTTTAAAAACTAAAGCCCAACAGAAAAGTAATTCTTTATTTGAGGAAAGAAATGCCCTCCTGTTCTCCTGGGCTTTCTCCTACATAAGCAAATCTACACCCTGCCTGAGAGAGACAGTTCCTTTTGTATGCTAACTTCGGTGGCCGTCTTGATATGGAGTGACCACGTGACCAAACAACAGGATCTGTCCCGATTTTAAACACTATCCTTGTGCTGTATTTTCCAAACAGCTCAAAGGAAGCAGCTGAGTTCATTACCTAGGAGAGAGCACTCCCACATACGTCGCTCATCTCTGGCTTCATGATAAAGTGTTTTTCCCAGCCCTGTTTGTGTTAGAGGTAATAGAAGCAGCATATAAATTAGCATATAGATGTGGTTTTGGGCCACTCTGTGCTTCTGAAAAGTGCCATGGAGAAAAATCAATCAAAAGTAGGACTTTCGGGTCTTTGATTCTGTAGCGGGGGTGGGCTAAAGAATGGAGAGGGAAATGAGTGAGATGCTGTCAGATAGTCTCTGGGAATGTGTTCACAGTTTGGATCAGGATAGCGTGGTGAGATGGAAGAAAAGTTGATGGGCTTTTTACACCTATCTGAGGGAGGTCAGTGGAAATTGGCTGTAGATTGGATGGGTTGGGCGGGAATAAAGGAAAGGAAGGGAAGGGCTAGGATCCTAGCTCGAACCGTGGGGTGTGTAGAAATGTCCTGTACATGGAGGGCAGACATA
>CABHPQ010165823.1:0-18169 GCA_902168405.1 Peromyscus aztecus | reverse complement strand
GAACCGTGGGGTGTGTAGAAATGTCCTGTACATGGAGGGCAGACATAGGAATAAGATATGAACCATGGGGTATGTAGAAATGCCCTGGACATGGATGGCGGCAGACATAGGAATAGGAAGTGAACTATGGGGTGTGTAGAAATGCCCTGGACATGGAGAGCAGACATAGGAAGAGGATGTGGTAGATGAGATGTTTGGAAACACTATGCTTTAGATGTCTGTAAGACATACAGATGGAAGTGCCCAGTAGGAGAGCCCGAAACATAAAGCCAAACATAACAGCTATGGCTAAAGTACCCATTTGGTAGTCACTGGTCTCCAAATGATACCAAAAGCTTGAAAGTCAATAGGATCTTTTGAAGATAAAATATACATCAAGGGGAAAGTGGAAGGCGGATGACTGAGCCCCTAGTTAGAAATGATTAGAAATAATTCTAAATATTAAGGATTGATTACAAACTATGACTTAGCCAAATCTTGTGGCACGGGCCTGTAATCCTAGCTACTTTGGAGACAGAAAGAAGAGGATCACAAGTGCAAAGCTTCCCTGGGCTACAGACTAAGTTTAAGGCCAGCTCAGGCCACTAACTCAGAACTTGCCTTGGAATAAGAAGTGGACTGTGTGGTTTACTTCAGCGGTAGAGAGCTAGCATGAGCGACTGTGGCAAGAGAACTGGGAGGAAGGAATCAATAAAATCAAGTCTTTATTGTTAGAGATACAGAGGACAAAAGTTGACTAATAAATAGCCCAGAGCTGAGAGAATCTCAAGAAGGAAGATTGTCGTTTCAGAGGCAGCTGCCAGCGTAGGTAAGGGGAAGTTTGAAAAAGATCTGTTGAGTATTCATTGGAATGGTGGGAAGATGGGAGTGGGTGGGGAGATGAGTGGGTGGAGCCTGTGTCTAGACGTAGTTCACCCAGAGCTGAGGTACAGAGTTGAAAGGGCATGTGGCTCACGGGGGAGGATGCCTGGCTAGGTGAGGTATAAGGGAGACACTAGAACATGTTTGTGGGTAAACGTGATCCATATAGAAGGAGAAAGGGGCAGGTTCCCAGGAGAGCTGCGTGACGTCAGAATGAAGCCGCTGAGAAGGGGAGACGAGCGATTTAGCAGTCATATGCCAGGAAGGGCTCTGGGAAAAGCAGAACTATTTCTCCCTTATGCCAAGAAAATACGACGGAGAAGGGAGCGCACAGCCAGGTATGGAGGCTGCAAAATGTGAGGGAGGGATTCAAGGTGAGTCCCCCCGAGATTCAGAGTCTGGAGCAAGAAGGAAGCGTGGAAGGACTTGGAGAGTGAAGAGCGTGTACCAAGGCCTTGCAGGGGTGAGCCATCGCAGAGGGATGAAACGTACAGGTGGTCAGTACGGAGCACCTCTGCTTTGTACATCCCATAGTACTCATCACTGACTCAGTGACTTTTCTCTGCAATGGCCATTTTACTCTGATGGGTCTCAGAAGCGGGTTCCCAGTCGCACTTAAGAGATCTTGCCAGGAGAAGTAAATTGATGAGTCTGGGACCATTAAATCAGAACTAGACTAAGAATGGCATGAATCAAGAAGGGCTGAGTAGCCGGGCGGTGGTGACGCACGCCTGTAATCCCAGCACTCGGGAGGCAGAGACAGGCGGATCTCTGTGAGTTCGAGGCCAGCCTGGGCTACAGAATGAGTTCCAGGAAAGGCACCAAAGCTACACAGAGAAACCCTGTCTCGAGGGGAAAAAAAAAAGAAGAAGGGCTGAGTTAACGTGTGTAGGCAAGACCAGTTTACTGTATTCGTAAAGTACAGTATTTCCACCCTGGATGAGGTTTCACTTCCCCATGATCAACCATACTCTAAAAGTATCTGATGGAAAATTCTAGAAGCAAACAGTTCCTAAGTTTCAAATACCTTTTAGTAAGGTGTATTGTTATATTATTCTTTTAGTTGCTGTTGTTAATTGCTTACTCTAACAAATTAAACATTGTCATAGGTATATACGTGTGTGTGTGTGTGTGTGTGTGTGTGTGTGTGTGTGTGTGTGTGTACGTACAGGAAAATTGCATTATTGGGTTGATACTATCCCCAGTCTTTGGCATCTGCTGGGGGTCTTGGACTATACCCTTCTCAGTAAGGGGCCTGCTGCAATCATTTAAACAATAACGAATGCTTATATTGCTTCTGAAAGTGCTAGCATTTGCCTTTATCTGTGATTGTATATTTAAAATTATCATTTTTTTGTTTTTAATTTTTAAATGTAGCATATAATAGGATACTAGCTCAAATAGTTTTCAAATATTAGCATATTAAACATGATGCTACTCTGGTGGATATTAACTCTTACAGGTGTCTGGGGAACTGTTTTGTTTATTCCTTTAGGACAGTAGATGGTACTCTGTTGACTTCAAAATATAATGTAATTCTCCGAGCCGCCCAGCTGTACACTCAGGAGATAATTTGTATTACGAAAGAATATGGCTTGTAATTTGGTCAGATTAATTATGTCACTGTGAGCGTTAAGTTATGTGAAGCACAACAAAAACATGTCTATGCAGATCTGCAGTACGATGCCCCATTACAGAAAACCTCTTTATTTCAGCGCTAGGAAGAGAATGTCGGTGGTGGTTCGCACTCCATCCGGGAAGTTACGGCTGTACTGCAAAGGAGCTGTAAGTTTTTCTGGCCTTTTACAGTTTTGATTTATGGTGGTTTATAATGTACGTGTTAGGCATCCTGCTATGGAAATGTACCACAGATGTTTCACAGGAAGCTGATGACATCCACGTTTGTTGGTGTTTTATAGTAACAGCGTTCAGCCTCTTCTGGTGAAATGTGGAATTCCTTCTGGGTAAACTTGGTGCATTGAAAAAGTCTGGCATAGCTTACTTTTGTAATTCAATTTTTAATACATGATATTTGAGGTTTATGTTATATTAGCTATGTTAGCAGATGACTAAATACAGAAAGTATTTTTAAATTGTATTAGGATATAAGGATACACTCCAATTTTAATCTGCTTGCCTAAAGACCGTAGAAATGGGGAGAGGGTTGGCTCACAATTATTGCTGTAATTTCTCATTTGGTATTGCTTGTCTTGCTTTAAATATTACAGGACTCCTGACTGTTGGTTGTGAGTAGATTATATTGACAGAAATAGTATTGTGTATTACAACTGAATTTTCCTAGTTAAAGTATGTTCACACTCATGGAAAAAATGACCAAGCAGGCCATTCTTTGCTAAGATCAGTCAGGACTTTCCTGCAGTGCCCTTCACCTGGTAAGCCCTTGACACGCTTCAGCTTGGAATTTTACAATTTTAAATGTACTCAATAAGTGTGCTCTGCTCCATGGAAACTGGGAAACTAAACTTAAGGGCAAACCTCTTGTTTACATTCCTGTCGAGAAAGTTAAATGCCTTGGTTTTAAAGCATCGAAACACAATTTTTGAGTGCCGCTGGTCTTAGGGCACTTTGGTAGAATCCTTTCTGAATTTGGATATACCATTTCTTTGGTTATTGTGTTCCCATTGATTAAGACGCCCAACATGTGTCCATCATGAATGTTTTATCAGCAGGCTTTGAACTGGATTTTAGAGATGTGACAATATGGCCTAAGTCATGTTAGGAGCTCAAGTCTAGTCAAGGAAGTGCCTATAAAGATGATTAGGGAAAAAAAATGATTAGGAGGTGGTGCTAAGTCACGTGGTACAGATTGTCCATGTTCCTATGGGCAACATGCACAGTAAGAGAATAAAAGGAAACTGAGACCTCCCATTCAATGGTTGGCATCCGTCTGGTTTACAACACCCAAATCACACCCGTCCTTTTTAAAATTTTGAACATTCTACCTCTAAACTTTTATTTGAGGGATTAAAGCATTGGCTAGAAAATAAAAACATTGGATATCCTTTTTTAACCACAGAGATTGTTTGCACGTATTAACTTCCGTGTTGTATGGTTTCCCCACCAAAACAGAGATAAGTAATAAAACAGCAAGGACTGTTTGAGAAGGGCAGTTTGTGGTTTGACATGGAATAGCTGAACATGGGCCAGGCAGAAGGGTTTGGGTTTGGCCCCATCCCTGTGCTCAAGAGCAGGTATTTTCTTCTTGATCATTTCCATGATATTGGGGGAGATGATTTGAGGGCTACAAACAGATGCAGGCAGAGGGTCCGGTTGAGCCTTATCTCTTCCAGGCAAGAGCTGCTAGGGATGGATGGAGACAGGCTCAGAGAAGACTGGGGAGGAAGATTTAAGGCTTGGTAATTGATGTTTGCAGGTGCTGAAGGAAAGGATTATCAGGGATCATTTGGGGATTTCTACTTGGCTTGCCGAGTGGACTAACACTACATTACCGAGATAGAGAGCTGCGAGTTACACGGGGCTATCGGTGCCGAAACCTGGATTTTCCAGGAACAGAAACTGGAGTAAAAGGATCTGGGAAAATGACCCAGCTGTTAAGAGTTCTTCCTTATCTTCCAGAGAACCTGAGTTTGGTTCCTAGCACCCATACAGCTCCAGGGGAGCCAGATTCTCTTCCAGCCTCCAGGGGCACCCGCAACACATGATACACATTCACACTGAAAAAAAGACCAGTTCTTCTTCTCTCCACATTCCTTGGTTGCATGCAGTTCGTTGTCTATGGGTGGGGTCTGTGGTAATTGGAATGAAAATGGCCCACATAGGCTCATAAGGAATGGCACTACTAGGAGGTATGGCCTTGTTGGATTGGTGTGGCCTTGTTGGAAGAAGAAGTATATCAATGTGGGGTAGGCTTTGAGGTTTCAGAAGCTCAACTTAGGCCCAGTGGCTCACTCTTACTTCCTGCTGCATATGGATCCAGATGTAGAATTCTCAGCTCCTCTCCAGCACCATGTCTGGCTGCAAGCTGCCATGCTTCCTGCTGTGACAATAATGGACCAAACCTCTGAACTATAAGGCAGCCCCAATTAAATGCTTTCCTTTATAAGAGTTGCTGTGGTCATGGTGTCCCTTCACAACAATAGAAATCTTGACTAAGAGAGGGTCCCTGAGATTTCACCCTTCAGTGTTTAGCTTCCCCATCATTTCTGGGAGACACAGTCTCACAACAGACTTTCTGATCTTTCTAATCCTCTAGTCCATGATAGTCCCTGAGCGTTAGGTACAGGTGTTGTGGTGTAAATGTATCTACGATAGCTGATGGAGCTCCCCACAATTAGTTGATTTCTGCATTATGACCCGTTGTGGTTTTCTGTAATGGTCTCTGCTCCAAAGAGAAGTTTCTTTAGTGTGAGGTGCGAGCCACACTTAACTGTTGGTATAAGAGTGAACTTTAAAATGTAGTCAGGAACTGTGGCAGTAGTAGGTTCTCCTCTAAGACCCATAACATCACTAGTGCCAGGGAGTTGGCTAGGTTTCTAGTACGAGGCATGATTTCCCTCCTGTTGAGCTGGCCTTCAGTCCAATTAGGGACCTCAGGTGCAAGCCAGCTTCCCCACTCTGAGGCCACAACCAAAGTGCTGAGCTTTCTAATCATGCAAAGGGGCTGAGAAAGGCTCATGCCAACCCCTGCTAAGGCTATAAAACCATGAGGTTGGCATGCATACAAGAAAATACAGAGCTGGGGATCTGTGTGGAAATCTCACACCAGAGCACCATAACCAGAGAAACATGGATTCGCTCCAGATTAGTCCATCTGTGTAGACCACTCTACCTCAGGGTGTTTGGAAGCTCAGCATGATAAATAAAGAAGTTACAGGTATTTGTGTTGAAAAAGAAACTGGGAAGAGGATCTGGTAGACATGCAGGGTGGATGAGAAATCTTAGGCAGTTTTTTTAAGTCAATAAATGAAGTAAATTCTGAATTAGACACAATTGAGGGGAGAATAAAGTTAGTAAATTAGAAGACAGTACTGAAAATTTCATGTAACACACAGTATAAAGAAATAGTAATTGGGTTGGCGTGAGATGTATATCTCCTGCTTTTTAAGAGTTTCTGTACAGAAGATACCTTGTTTTGTTAGTTTTATAATTAAAAATGGAAGCATATACAGTTTACAGTTTATATCTGCAATCATAGCCAGCTAGAGAAAAGTACCATTTACTCAAATAAAACTTTAGTTTATTCAATCAGTTTACTGTAAACCGCAGGAAAACTTGAGAAACTTGGCGAATACATTTGATCCTACAGGAACCTTAAGGAGACCAAAAATTTCAAAGTACGTGTCTCTTAAAAGTCTATGCTATATCCAAAATAAACCGTATCTACAATCAGCTGCTTCTGGCAGTTCTCTACTATATCAGAACAAAGTCTAGTTAATTCTTAATGGAGTCTTTCACAGAAAATATCTGTGTTGTGTATATTTAAATATGAGCGTGTTATGGGCTGGTGAGATTGTTCAATGAATAAAGGTACTTACCCAAAGTCTGCCAACCTGAGTTTAATCCTGGGGACCTGAATAGTAGAAGGACAGAACCCATTCCCGTGGGTTGTTCTCTGGTTGCCACACACTCAGCATGGCACAATAATGACATCATTTCTCCCTTCCCTTCCCTCCTTCCAATCCCTCCCATAGACCGCTCCTTGCTCTCTTTCAAATTCACGGCCTCTTTTTTCATTAATTGTTACATGCATATGTTTGTATGCATATATATTTCTAAATACAGCCTGCTCAGTCTGTGTCATGTTACTTGAACGTACTTAGTCACTGTTCTATTGCTGTGAAGAGACACCATGACCAAGGAAATTCTTAGGAAGCATTTTGTTGGGACTTGGTTTACAGCTGCAGAGATTTAATCCATTATAATCCTGGTGAGGACCACGGTGGCATGTGGGCAGGCACTGGAGCAGTAGCTGAGAGCTACATCCTGATCTATAGGCCAAACAAAAGAGCAAGCCTGAGCCTGTTGTGGGCTTTTGAAACCTCAAAACCCACCTCCAGTAACACACTTTCTCCAACGCCACACCTCCTAGTCCTTCTAATCCTTTCATATAGTTCCACTCCATGGTGACTCAAGTCTATGAGCCTATGGGGCCATCCTTATTTAAACCACTGCAGTATGTTTTTAGGGCCGGCTGTTTGGTACTGGATAACCAAATGGTGTGCTCTTCCCTGGGGAAGACTGTTTCTCCCATCATCAGCATGCCTTAGACTTCAACCCTACACAAGCCATTTATCCTTTTTTTAAATATATTTTGGTTGAGGCTGGGGAAATATCTCAGTAGGTGAGATGCTCGGCATGCAAGCGTGAGGACCTGAGTTTGATCCTGAGAACCCACATAAAAGCAAAAACTAAATAGCATGAGCTTATAATCCTAGGAGAGATGGAGACAGGAGGATCTTTGGGGTTTGTCTAACAGCCGGTATAGCCAATGGGCAAGGCCCACAAGCCAGTGAGAGCCGCCGTCTCACAAAAGGAAGATGACTAGCTCCTGAAGAATGATACTAGAGGTTGACCAGTGGCCTCCATATGCGTATGCCTACACACACATGCATGTACCTACACACACATGCATGTGCCTACACATACATGCATGTGCCTACACACACGTGCATGTGCCTACACACACCTGCATACCAGCACATGCACATGGACAAAAATATGTTTTTAAATACAGAGCTGAATTCGAATTTTAGTCTAAAACACAATGGGAGCCAGAGGTGGTGACTCATGCCTGTAATCCCAGGTGCTGAGGAGGTAGAAACGGAAAAATCAGAGTTCAAGGGTACCCTCAGCTACATAATCAATTCCAAGCCTGCCTGAACTGCGTGAGACCCTGTCTCCAAAGAACAAAAAGATAAAAAGCAAAAGGAAAACAATTTTTTTGAGTGAATGGTCACCAAAAAGGAATGATTAACCATGGATTTAACTTTGCTCAAAGCCCTGGGCCCACCCACAGTGACAGTGATTTGGCTGTGCCATGCCATCCCCAAGAATATCTGGTCACTGTGTTTTCCCTACTTTTCCTTACTGAGGGCCAGGATACAAGATAACCAAATCCCTTGAGGATCTTTCCATAAGTTGTAAGTCTGACCTGATGGCATATACCTCATCTAGTGTCTGTGGAGGAATTTTTCTCACTCCTAAAAATGTGGCAGACTCTTTTTTTTTAAAATCATAATAATTAATATCTTTGTGTCTGTGTCTAGATTTTTTTCTTTTTTTTTTAATTAAGAAAAATTTATATGTGAGGGCTTTGTATCCCCAAAAGAACCTCTTAAATACTTTATTCTTCACAGGCAAGCATGGCCAACCACTGTGACTGTCATTTGAAAACCTGTATTTGCTGCAGAAGGCCACGTTCCCTCCCTTGCTCTTCTCGATACCACGAAGAATGTAGATAGTTCATTGATTCTTCTGGGCAACAGTATGCTTAGATCCACTGCAGAGTTTAAGCTCCCCCCTCTTTCACTCGCCACTTCTGTTTCCCAAGTTTTGAAAAGATTTTCTTCCTCTGAAAATGGCCTCTGTTAACCTCGTGGAAATTTTCATGAACCGCCGTTAAAAAAAGAACTCCCAAGTAACTCTTTGCCCTCCCAGGAAGGAGCCACGATCACAAACTGTCATTTCCCTCCCTGTTTCCCTTCCCATCCCACTACTGGAAAATGAGAAGAAATTCCTAACTGGGGCTTGGGCTCTTCCATCTGTTGTGAGGTCACTTGGTTGTGTTTCTCTCAAGGGCTCTAAATCATACTCCATTAGTCAGCTTCCAGATCTCAACCCGAGACTAGAAACCCCACAGTGGGTACCACCACTGAGAGCGTAATTGCAGGTAGATGATTTATTTTTTCCTGGTCTCATAAAAAGTCACGAAGGCTGAAGACTGAAGTTCTTTAAGACATTAAGCCAAGGCCAGCGAATAACTAAGGGAACAATAGGCAATTTATAATAGGAGAAAGGAGCAGAGAAAAGCAACTGGTGTGCAAAGCTAAAGCCAACGGGACTTTAAAATGGCCCGGAGGAGGGGTGAAGAGGATTAAAACACACTGTATGAAAATTTCAAAGAAATAATATCGGTTTTGATCCGGGAATTCTAGTTTACAAATGAAGTCGACCAAGTTTTAAAGCTAGACACAGTCAGAGACATCGTGTCCCCACCGGACATCTCGGGACATTTGGCAGTCCAGTGCTGCCTCTCGAGTGTGCCTCTGTGAGCACAGACCCATAAAGGTGCTCTTGTCCCTGGAAGGTTCTACGGGTGGATGAGTTTTATGTCCACGCTGTAGCCAGAGGCTCCAGCTCACAGGAGAGTTGCACAGGACAGGCTCTGTCCAGCCAGCACTTCCCAATATTCCCTGAGTTCTAGAGCGTTCTCCGCTGAATGCAATTCACAAAATTCTGCCAAACCTTCAGGGATAGCGCTCTCTCAGTATATTGCACAGTCGTCCAATGCCTCCACGTCCCAGACTCTATGACTACACCAGGTCCTTCTCTGTGTTTCCAGCCAGTTCTGGATGAGTTGCAATTCTTCCCGCGTCGCAAACATTATGTGGAAAATACTATCGTCCTGTTTGTGGAATTATCCCAAGAAAAAGCACGTGCGTGTTCTCTGCAGACCCAACCTTACAGGCCAGATTACATTTTCTGCCTGTGATTGATTGAATCCATGATGCAAACCCAAACCCACAGACCCAGCTGTATTCCTTCCGGTCTTTGGGGAATCACTGTTACTCATAGACAAAAAAAAAAAAATTCTATGCTTAAAAGAAAACACAGGGAATTTTTGTACAGATTGGAGACAAATAATGTTGCGGACTTCAGTCTTATTAAATCCAGGATGCTTAATGAATCCACTGTGCCTTCTGCTTATTTTCCAGGACACCGTAATTTATGAAAGACTTGCAGAGACTTCCAAGTACAAAGAAATCACCCTAAAACACTTAGAACAGTTTGCTACGGAAGGTGAGCATTATATGGAAATAGAACATGATTGAAACACAGAAATCATAGAGTTTTGGTATCTTACATGGTCATTGACTGTTTTACTTCCAGATTCCTTAGGTGAAGCATTGGATATTGATGATAGCTTAGATATTCTATGCACTATTCCACGTTTTTTCCTTAAGAAAAAAAAAAACTTAAAATGCTGCGAGACTTTGGCTCCCCTTTGAAGTAATAAGGCCTTTAAATCTGTGTTACTTTTTAGAACGGATACCATTTAAATGCTTTACCTTGTATCTGTTGGAATTACTCAAGAAAAATAAAATAACTGAGCTTCTGTAATCTGAATAATAAAAAACTATATTATTATGTAAAAAGTTATTATATTATTATAACTTGACATTTTTTTATTGAGCCCCACCACATGCCAGTGTCTGTGTGAGGCCTAGGAGTCTGTGGTAAATAAAATCAGCCCGTAACTGTTCTCCTGAAATACATGATGATGTCTGAGGCGAGCAATACAGAGTCTAAAGAAATGTTCTGGATCAGCTGAGTGGAAGTGAGGGTCGTTACATTGGAGAACATGTAGAAAATTACCGCTGCTCTTCATTGCCACGCTCACCCACCCATCTCCATCTTCGCTCCTGTTTCAGCTAGCCTGACCTCTGCTCAAGTCCTTGTTTCTTCATAATCAGGTCTTTGAAAAGATAAGAATGTTTTCTAAAAACATTAAACCGAAATCAATAATAGGCTTTAGAATAGCAGGACATAATATTCTCCACGTTCCCAAGAATGCAAGAGCTCAGAAGCCTGCACAGCACAGCTAAGTGTGCCAGGTTTGAGCACATCCCCTGGCTGGTTGTGCTGGGTTTGAGCTGCCCAACTTGCAGGTCTTACAGGTTTGGGTTCGAGGTCTGGAGGTCTGGACATCTCCACTTTGGTAACAGTATTTACACAGGCTCTGGTCCCCCCGTTTGAATTGGCTTGGCCCCCACCATGACCCCATTCTTCCTGCCCTTGGGCCGAAGGATATTTCTATTCCCACACTGCCCCCAAGTAAATTTCCAGCCCCATTCCCAAAAGAGGAAAAGGAAAACTGCTCTAATCCAGCCCTAAGATTCGAGTGACCCAATGGTCAGTAACTCTGCTCCTCTCTCAGGAGGTAGAGCTGTCTTGCAGACAGTGAAGGGGTGTTGGGGCAAGAGAGGTAAAATGGATACCCTGGGCAGTGAGTGCAAATTTGGAACCCCATACGTCACAGGAAGTGAATGACCACAGGAAGTGAATGAATGGTGAGGAGTGTGAGGAGACGGTTGAAGCGTGTGAGCCACACTCCAGGTTTGGGACTTCATCCTGCGGAACAGCTGGGGGGTTTTGAACAAGAACAACTTACTAAGATGAGTTTTCTAGAAAAGTCACCCTAGATGTGGAGGAAGGGATAAAAGGGAAATTGTAAGCAAGGTACAAAATTTCGAAGCTGGAAGAGCGTTCTAGACATTTGATACCGAGGTTTTGTCAGAGTTAAACTGACGCATCAACAAAGTGTTTGAATTCAGTGAGACTACTCAAAATTGGATTTTGTTAAATAAGGGAACCATCAGACTTGTGACTAAATCTTTGATGGTGTGCTGGGGCATGCTGCCTTTCACAGGGCTGAGGACTTTGTGTTTTGCTGTGGCTGAGATCTCCGAGAGTGACTTCGAGGAGTGGCGGACTGTCTACCAGCGAGCATCCACGTCAGTGCAGAACAGGCTGCTGAAGCTGGAGGAGAGCTACGAGCTGATCGAAAAGGTGCGTGGATCGTTGCCACCTGCGGAAAGAAACCCCATTTCCGCAGATGTCTAGTCTTTGAACGGGGACCAGGAGAATCAGAGGCAGGATATGGAGTAGGCTACCGGTGGTTGTCGAGGGGGTTGCTGAGTTCATTTCCTGGCATGGACCAGGAAGACAGAAGGCTAACAGAGAAAGGTAAAGAAGCACTTTATCCCTTCAGGATGGGAAGGGCCTAAGGCTGAAGTTCTCTAAATGGATGCTGACATGGGTATGTATGCTGTTGGGCCCCTGCGTCCTTTCTTTCTCCTTATTGGTCCTCGGTGTCTTCAAGTTCTCCTCACAATGCCTTCTGGGAATGAGAAGCCACAATCCCACGGAGCCTGCTTTCACTTTTCCTGTCTACCTCTGTCTCTCTAACTCCCATTCAGCTATTTTTTTTCATAGGACTTATTATTGATTCTCAAGATCAACAAATTAGTAAATCTTACTATGGTCTAAAATCTTGCTGAATGGGCCCAAGGAGTAGGTATTGTTGTATATAGATCTTCACTTTTTCCAGTTTTGTGTCATGATTAGCTACTCTAACAATCTCCCTGCCAGTGCATCCCATTGCTTCTGTATCACCGCATGGGACATACGCACACACAGACACACATACAGGGACACACACACACACACACACACACACACACACAGGGACGCACACACAGGCACACACACATGCACTCGTACATACACACTCAGAGAGAGAGAGAGACATACATATACAAGCGCAGACATAATTCATATTTGTCTGTTGTTGTCTATTATTAACATTATAGCTAATATGTTAATGTAATATGAAATAATACAGCTTTGTGGATTTGTAATGAACAGTGAGTAATACAACAGCGAATAGCCCGGCGCTGTCTCCTGCACTCACGGGGCTGCGGCCACTTCCTGGGTTCCTTCACCATGTCTGTCAAATGCCTTCATCTTACACTTAAAGAAGTCAAGTCTGTTCAGGCTGACCGTGGTAGATATTCTGTGGTCGCTGCTGTATCAGTAGCAAGAACGCCCGTGTCCTTAATTAACGACGGTAAGCATTTGGTGTAGTCCTCCCCGTGTGCCTAGTGATATAGCAGCACTTTCATCTATTAAGATGTTTAATCCTTTTGTGGAACGAATTGTCCCTGCTTACAGATGAAGAAATCCAGGTGACAGAAAGGCTAAGACGCCGGACGAAGGTCACAGAGTTCAGGGGAGGATTAGCCAGAGTCCCATGCTCTGATGTATTCGGGGGCCCTCACTCTAGCTTGAACTTGCCACTCAGTCACTGCCCAGTTACCTGACTCCCTCAGTGTCTTCCCCAGGGTCACCATGGGATCATGGGACCCTCTGAGGTGCAGTTCATCAGGTCTTGCCTGCAGGTGGGTGAGGCTGGCATTTTTTCTCTCTCTGCTACAAAACTAGGTACTTCCTGTGTCGGAAGGCAGCCAGCACCAAGACCTCCCAGGACTAGTTCCCCGTCACCTACACACACCCCACCCCACCCCACTCCCCGCACCCTCAATGTTATGTCACACCAGGGAGCATCTTGTTCTAGCTGTGGTGTCTTTCTCTGATACGTGTAGATGCCACATAAAACTCAAGGTAGTCTCCTGTCTCCATAAGATGCTGTAATCACCTTAGAGATGGTAGCTTGTTTCTTACATAACTTAATGAATATTATACTTATATATTACTTAAGGGAAAGATACCTAGATGATACATACACATCTGTGATTAAAAACTTCCACCTTTTAACTGGGACACACATTCAATCTTTGCCCAGCAGATGGCGATCGTGAGTTATATTAAAATTTAAGTGTCCTGGCGACTTGCTTTTTTTCTTTTCCTTAAATAGTATACAAATACAGAAACCTCACATAGATTGCCTCTTAAAAGAAGAGGGGGAGGGGATTTAGAGCTAGCTGATTTGTAACAGTTGTGATGAGTCCCATGTTGAGAAATCTAAGACATAGAAGTGTAGGGAGACAGGGTCCTGCCTTCAGCCAGCCTATTCTAAGTAAGAACAGGGTTTTGTATGCTTTCCTACTTCTAACATAGGGTCCTCCTTCAGGCATGCATTTAATTAACATTCAGTGAATGATGGAGGTGTCCTGGACCACAGGGTGGCTAATGAGGACAACTCCCTGAGGTCTCTAGACACCACTGTGGTCTGCACAGATTCCCTGGGTGAGGAACTTCAAGGAAGGACCCACTCTCTTGGTCTGAAGAAAGCTTTTGAAATGGCTCTCCAAAGATTGTTTTGCCGGTTCGAGGAGAACAGTAGTCATTTGGGGGACCAGGCAGAGTTGGGCAAAAACAACACAGGGGACCAGGTGCCTGAGTTATTTTTTCTGGACAGTGTCTCTGCCAGCCCCGTTCCTTTGAGGACTTTGGGGTTTTAATGTGTGTGAGCCTGAGCAGGATGGCCCTGCCTTCTGTCTGAGTTTCCCCTCTGTGTTGAAATGAGCTGGATCGCCACTCAGAAGCTGTGGTGACTGCCCTCCTTGCAGACAGCCTAGTGAGACGCTTGAACAAGAGAGACCACCAGTTCCATAGGTGTCTCATCTGGCTTAAAGTGTAGCTGTCACAGCCTCAGAGTTCACCTGCCTTGGCTGACACACAGGCTGAGACACAGGACGATTGTGCAGCCTACTCTTTATGTGTTTGGAATTCATTAGCATGTAGTCCACAGTATTGGACTGAACGTGGAAGACAGTTAATTTTTAAACTGTGAGAGAGGTTTTTGCTTTTCTTTTTCTTTGTAGAGCAGAGTCCATTGCCAAAAAAAAAAAAATTGGCTAAATCATAAGGTATACAAGTGATGATAGCCAAGCTGCTCCAGTTAGCATGAAGGGTAGAGAGAAGCCCCTCCGGCCCTCCCCTCTGTCTCCACCTTGCCTCATGGTGGTCCAGGAGAGGCTTCACAGGACTCTGGGCTCCACTGAGTGCAGTATGTAAACCATATCATGTTACAGCTATGTGTGGATGTCTTACAAATGTGCTTTTGTAAAAGATCAGAGCATCGTTGTCGCGCAAGATGCTTCTGAGCATATTCAGAATTAGTGATACAAGATGCCATGGACACAGGAATCATGTTACACTGAAAACGGTCTACGTTGGAAAGATTTGTAGAGCTTCTCCTAAAAAACAATATTTTTAATATATGAGCGAGTAAGTGAAATTTTTACGGCATAATTAAAGTTGCGGTTATAAAGTCTGTAAAGCCACATGTCCCTCCAGTGTTTATCCAAACCAGTAACTCGGTTTTTAAAACTGAATTAAAGCCTTCTTCCTTTGGGAGTTATAACTCCTGCATAAGCTTGAAAATATGTGACTAGGTGTGGTGGCGCATGCCTTTAACCCCAGCACTCAGGAGGCAGAGGCAGGGGCATCCCTTTGTGTTTGAGGCCAGCCTAATCTACATAGATAGTTCCAAGACCAGCTAGGACTACATGGGTAGACTCTTTCTCAAAAAAGATGATGGATGGATGGATGGATGGATGGATGGATGGATGGATGGATGGATAGATGGGAGATCGAGTCAAATAGACCACATCCAAGAGAATACTGACAGTCATCCTTTCTGTGACCCTGCTGCTTTTCTTCCAGGACATCTGTGTCTTAGAACGCACCGCTTTACCCTCAAGGGCCATACTACATGGAACAGAACATAGGAGACTTTAAAATGTCCCAGATCCTGCCCTCTTAGCTCTCTCTGTTGACAGTTATTGTTAGAGAAGATCTGGGATTTTAGCATCTATCTGTAAAAGGTACTCATGATTGTTCGAAGACAGTGCTCTTTGGGTACCAGCATTCGCATCCTCTTGAGAATAGTAATCCTAATCCCGTGAGCTGTTTCACGAATCGGTTACCAGTACTCTGTCACCGAATATAAGGCGGAAGGCGGCACATCCCTAGGAAAGGCCCGACGTCCTCAACAGTTAGGAAGTTGAGAGGATCATGATGTGGAGGGCTGGAGTCCTGGCCAGTCCTCCTGCTGCTCTTGCCCCACTTTGTGGACCGCAGCACCTCCTCCTCTCTCTTCCTCAGCGCCTGAGAGAGTTTACAGTTGTCTCATTTTGCAGACCTGTTTTGTTTTCCTTCACCTCGTTCTTCGGGAGGACAGGCTCTATATTCAGACTCAGCGTCTCACCCTGTGAAACCACGTCAGGTGTGCTCTCCGTTTTGAAACATCAGATTATTTTTAAAACAAGCCTAAGTTTTCAATCCATTTACTTACAGGTGCTCAGAAAGAATTAAAAGTAACCGTAATTAGGAGGTCTTGAAGTCCCGTTGGTGGTTGTCTCTATGAAGTTTCTCACCTTCTTACTGTAACCTGTCTCTTCAATTTTACTCTAACGGTTCTCAGACACATCAATGACTTTTGCCTTATCCTCACATGATGCTGCTGTTGTATTCTTTGAAATTAGCAGAACACAAGGCTCTGGTTTTACCTTCACATAATTAAACCATCGGTTGAGATATGATTTGTGTTTGTAGAGTAGGGACGGGGGTTGGGTTTTTTTTTAATATTTATATTAGTTTGTTTCAATAGGGAAAAAAATGACATCTTTAGCACTGCACAGGTGACCTGTTCATGATGTCTGGGTTTGCAAATGCAGGTCATGCGCCTTAAGAGTTAGAGAAGACAGTGTGAGATGCAGTACATATGCACCAGTGGACACAGTATTTCCCAGATGATAAAAGTTTTATCTTTTATTTCAAGCTGTGGGTTGGGATCTAAGTTTTTCAAAGTGAACATTGGAGCCAGAGGATCCTTTAGGAGCTGGGGAGGGAAATCAGAACGCTGGAGTTTGGGTATCATCTTGCCCTGCTTTGCGTTTTGTGATTAATGGAAATCATCCACTAGACTGAGGCTTCATGCTGGCGGTGACCATAATTACCATATTCATCACCCTGTCCCCAGTGTTTGACTGTCTGGCCTGTGTTAATCACTCAGTAAATATTTGATGAATAAATGAATTATTCAATTAGGTAAATTATTCAGAAATGAGAGCCTAATAAGTGCTTTCCTAGTGAGAAGCCGCCCCCTCGTTCTAATTCTGTGCACGAGGACAACCTGGGCAGCAAAGGTGAAACCACTAAGGATCAATTGAATGTATTAGGAAGGGAGCGGGTAACTTTCATGTCATTCACCCTTTAGAAATATAGGCCCGTCCACTTGTTAAATGTTCTTCCGTGGTACTTATATATAAATATAAGGAGAAGATGGTTGAAAAACTCAGCAACAAGTCCTTGATCTGTGATATGTGATAGGCTCTGAAGCCTGGTAGTGGGAGTGGATTAAAACCCTCTGCTTTCCTCTTAGTGACTGGAGAGGAACAGCACACGGAGAGAGAGAGAAAAAAAATGTAATTCTAGACAGGATTTAGGGCCTGGGCACTGAGACAAGGTATTATGATAGGATGTTGAAGTCATGATGTTTTATTTATATTTTTCCCTCTTTCCTTTCTCTTTCCCCCCCCCCCAAAATGTAGTTGATATTTTGAGGATATTTATAGATTGCCTTCATGTGGTGTAGTGTAGACCAACCGTGACATCTGTGTGACCGAGTCCAACAGCCTTGTGCCCTTTGCTGCATGTAGCAAGAAGTGACTTGGAGAATTCCTAGAGAAATACCCAACTTAATAGGAAACAGGACTTTTCTTGAACGCTGATGGCTGCCAGGTTCACAGAGCCTTCTGAATTACCATGGAATGCCTTTTCAAATAAAGCTACCACATCTATTCTTAGTGGCTGCAAATGCCACTTTCATTTGTCCTAAAAGCTAGATGAACGTTTGTACTATGTCCTAGTGACTGTGTGGTTTAGAATTCCAGTAGTTTCCTGTTCTACTATTTGCTTGAGCACATCTGCAGCTTGGCAGCACATCTGCAAGTCAAACCTGCCCCTCTTGAGCAGTGAGTGACTAAGCTTCAAGTCTTCTACTGTTCGCCTGATCTTTTTTTTCCTCAGGGTCAGGGATCGAACTCAGGACTTTACATAAGCCAGTCAGGCAACAGCACCACGAATCTCAACTCCCCGATACCCTGAGTATTTAGTTCAGGGCTGTCTAAAGTGGATGTACAAGATGGTTGTCCTTTAGGATGGTCAGGAAACTGTTGGAACTTCTGATTACATTCATCTCTTCTTTTTTTTTTGTACTTTACAATGCATATAATTTTTAATATTATGAACAAGTATATTATTTGGAGATGTGTTATATAGGTTAAAAAATACTCAAGATTTTTTTTTTCCTAATATGCTACACAAAAAAGTTTGGGATGATCTATGTAATTTCATCCCCAGAAAAATCCTATTAAATCTCTAATTTTACTCACTTCTTGCTGGTGTGAAAGTAGATTCCAGGGTAATTTAAGTTACTTGATACAGGACATATATCCATGTGAGACGGCAGAACAAGAATTGAAAATAAAGTTCTGTCTTACTTCCAGTCTCGTGTTAAGAGTCCATGTGTTAGACTGCCAACTCAGTTTAGAAGAAAGCAAGAATATGTAAAAATAAA
>CABHPQ010165822.1:60913-86643 GCA_902168405.1 Peromyscus aztecus | reverse complement strand
GTGTGTGTGTGTGTGTGTGTGTGTGTGTGTGTGTGTGTGTGTGTGTGTGTGTGTGTGTTTAAGGGCAGTGACTGGAACTGTTACTGTGGCATATTACAACAGGCTAACAATCAGGCTTAACTCTACTTAAGGTTTAATGGCAAACAGTGCCAGGGAAGTAGCATATAATTTGGCAAAGTTTTATATATATATATATAATTTGACACAAAGAAAGGAGGAAAGAAGACTCCTGTCAAACTCCACTACCATAACAGAAAATAAATAAATACCATTTGTTGAATACAATGCTATGGACCAGCCACAGTAAGCTTAACACACCAAAACCCCATAATCTTCAAAACCACATTAATACTATCTCAGAGGTAAGCAAACCAAAGCTCAGAAGAGTACATCTCTGGTTACACAGCTCAGGACGCAAAACCAGGCTTTTATGACTCTGGTGCCCACGGCTTTTGTCTGCACACTGTCCCATGTTTAGTATAACAACAGAATATGGGAGATGGTTTGGGGAAAGAGAAAGCAGAGAATGCCATCAGGGTAGCAACCTTCTTGCAAGCCAAGGATGAGAGTTATTTAAAGTCACTTACCCATTGGCTCAACATTCTTTGAATACTTGTTCTAAGCTGGGAATTATGCTTATGCAACTGAGAACCATTAAAATGTCAAATGAAATCAGATAGCCTAGCCTGGTGACAGAGTAGAGAACAGTAAAATTCTAGGACATGCTTTCACTGTGCAAGGACACGCCAACTAAACAACCACTGCTGGATCAACCATCTTGCCAGTGGCCAAGATTGACCATAGCAGAGTAACCCAGCAGGTGGGATGACAATGTAGCATCTCCGGCCAAACTGTCCCATGTAAGGAGGACCACTGCATCCTCAAGATGCAATAGGCTCTGGAAACGGGATCCCAAATAAAGACTGAGTGCTCCTGAAAATGAGAGTGGTGCTCAGACCCTATCTAGCCACTTACTGGAGTAGCTAACATAGGCAGGGATGCAGAAATAAGAGATGGCCACTGAACAAGTCAAGAGCTAAGGCGTTTCTGGCAGTACTGAAGACATCCTCTCAACTTCTGACCCTAAGGTACCTTTACTGTGAGGGAGACACCTTAAATTACCATATAGATGACAGCTGGGGTTCAGAACCCCTCACCTGCAAATACAGCACTGTCATACCAGGTATTCTAAACAACAGAAGCAAAGGATCACTCTCACCTCAACCCTGCCCTTCTCTCCGGAAGCACGGTTATAAAAGACATTCTCTTGTCTCTCGTGCCTAAAAGTGGATCATAGACTACCATTCCAGAGGGATCCTAGTCAATACTTGGAGGCCACAAGGGATCTGAATTAGGCCTTGTTAAGTTCTCATTGCTTTTAGGTATAACCTACTCTGTGTTCAATCTCCCTTCTACACAACTGTCAGCTCTTCAAATGTAAGCATAAAAAATACAATTTTCTCTGGGTCTGTGGGTATTTATAAGGGCTCCCATGCCATCTAAAAGTTTAGTAATTTGTTATGCTCCCCACTTAATATGTTACAGGGATATGAATCATGAATTTGGCAGCAGGTGAAGAATAGTATTTTCTTCCCTATAGGGTCTACCTTTTCTCATATACATGCCAAAGAGACAGAAAGAAATCAAAGGGTATATTTCAGTTTAGCATGTCTCAAAGTGCATTCCTTGACACAGGTATCCTGGTTTGTCAAAAAGCCTCCATTTACTTGCCTTGTCTTAGGATGATTGTAAATACAAACTTTATTCTAAAAATGTCCCAGTTTGGACAATAATTTGTCAATTGAACGTAAATATCTACTTCTGAAAGTATCCACTGTTGTCCATTTAACCACTACCATTCCAAACTGAGTTGTAAATATAGTTGTAAGTGAGTTAAGAATATAGTTAAAAATTAGTTTGATCAAGGAAGTTTCCCTTAAAAGCAAAACATCTATCAATAACCTATGTGTCTACTGTTGCTTTGTGTACTTTTGGAAATGCTGTACTGTGGTCAAACAAGTTCTGTTGGAGAATGTAACTCCCAGAGATTTAATGGGCCAGCAAGCCACGAGTTTCCAAGAAGTTTAAATATCGGGCAGTCTTCCCAAACTTATTAAATGTAAAATTTTTTCACAAAATGTTTCGATACTTCTATGTGATGTAGACTGGTACACAGACTGTCTTAAAGTTATTCCAGGCCCTGGAAAGCCAGTAGTGGGCATAGTCCTGGTCCTTGTTGGGGGGGGGGGTTCCAGTAAACAAAAAATTTGGAAAATAATGATTTTTCACTCAAGTATATAAAAGTCAAAATAAAAACCAAAATAACTAGGAATTCTGAGGGACATTCAGGAAGTGACCCAATCAGGATGATTCATGATTGTCAAAGCTATTGTTGGACATTTCAGGAGTCCAGGAGGGTTATTTCCCTTAAGAACCCTCCTGCCTTAGACTGAGGTTTCCCTTGGCATCTGCATGAGGGTAACTCCTTTTGGCTCTTTGAGGACCACATATATATCTTCAGTATAATATTATACTGTTCTATCTAAATCAAGGTTATTCAAAACTGTTACCACTTTCAAGACATGCCTGGCACCCAGGGGATACAGTAGAATAAATGGAGAAGTTAAGTTCCATGCCACCCATGCCACCCCTAGGGCTGTGGCAGGGCAGGGAGGTGCTTCAGCAAACCCTCTCTCTCACCCACATACTCCCACTCTTTGATTGAGAGACTACAGAGATTCGCTCTAATGAATACACCGCGTTCAAACTTTCTCTCCTCGAACAAAGCAGAAGGAAAGCGTCTTTAGGTTACAGGGACTGCAGATGCCATGGGCTGTGCCGGTCTCAAAGCTTCTCTCCACTGCTCAGAAACTAAGCCATCTTGCCGTGCTTAGCACTTCTCCCCAGACCACCCACCCAGACGCAGATACACAAACCACATGAGTCAGGAATGCGGGGCTCTGCTTGGAAATCAGTATCAGCATTTCAACCTTATTACTCGCAGAGACAGCCCCGTTGGTGTGTCTCATTTGTTTTATCTTTTCAATAGCTTTGATTATTTCCCTTTAATGACCTGGATTTATCCTTTCCTACGCTTTTGAAATGTACAGAACTTTGTGGTGGGGGCTGCATGCTGTGTAGAAGCCATGGTTACCAGGGAAAATGAGCAAGTGGCTTTGCCTGCACTCCATGGCTCTCACTGGTCCTAGCCACCTATTCTGTGCAGCCTGCCTAGGGCCCCAATAATCACCCCATTATTATACAAGTGGAATCAAAAAGCCCGTCCATTCAGGGTGTGGTGTAGAACAGCCACAGGGCTCACTTAGAATCATGGGAGCGATTTTGGTTTTTGCCATTATTTCTCTGGTTAGCTCTTGGTTACCCTTCTTTAATGAAAGGGAAATTAAGAGCAAGAGAACCAAGCTATGAGGCAAGGGCAATTTTACCACCTTTGGGAAAGACTGGAAATGCCTCTCAAGAAGGGGACTGCATACACAGGAAGGTGTGGATACTGTTATGTGGCGGAGATGCAACAGCACTAACTGTGCTCAGCATTTTCTCTTTGGGTGGTACCCTGCCAAGAAAACCAATAAACTACCTTTAACTGCTTTGCTCTTAGTAAGGAAAACAAAGGACATCAGTTCTGGATAGTGTCTCTGAATTACCAACTGCAGGGGGCTGGGCATTGGGCCTTGGTCTTCCAATCCCCTCTGGGTATCCTTGCCTACCCAAATGGAGTACTGCTCTGGGCCAACAGGCACACTCTGACACCCAGTAGGACTCTGGGATAGCACCAGAACCATTTCCAGCAGCTCCCTGGTGCTCTTTCTTCACACTGCAAAAAATGCAAATGCACTACTTCAAATAGCCAAATGCCTGTCTGTGCTGGAAGGACAGAAGTCAGTGCAATTCAGGAGTGGTCAGCAGAGTTTTCTTTTCATGTCAGCCCGTCTGGGACTGAGGCTTCCACACCTATAATTGTTTCCGGTTGACAAAAGCCAAGGCAGTCCATAATAATCCTCAAAATGGCTTGTCAGCCTGAATGAAGAAGAGGTCAGCTTCAAAATTTTAATATGAATCTCTTTGCTTCTAAGGAGAATACCACATCCACTTCCTTGGTTAGTTGTCAAACAATGCATTATAGGTTTTTTGTCCCTCCTGCCTAACCAGAGTAGCATTTTCTATGCTACTCTAAGTCAATGCTAGAATTTGTGAACTGAATTTGTCTAGCTATAGCATAGTTTAGTTTACAAAAAAATAAATAAATAAAAGACCTTCCAAAGGGATAGTGGAAAAAGAAAAAAAAAACTATGGTATAAATAATTCAGTTTAATCATAAGACTGTGCCTGCCATTTCTCGATGAGTCTTCAGAGTGCTTAAACTATGTACTGGTTTCAGGACACAGGAAACAGGGCTAGGAACTGGGTACCCAAAGATGAATGAGGATGGCCTCTGTACTCAGGTGGTTTGGGGTACATGGTCCATTCTCCAGGAGTCTCCAATTTCTCCATTTTTCTTTAGAAACACATCTTTTTTTAATGAGGAAAGGCTAACGTCGTATTCACCCTTATGTGATGCTATACTGAGCAAATGAATCTGTAAGACTGTACATTATAAAAAAATAAAAAAGGAGTCAAAATAGATTAGGTATGAATTTAAGTAAAACACCTATTTCTGTCCATCTGCACTTAACATTTCAACATGGGATTTAGAGATGGGAAATACATCTTTTGTGTGCCTTGTAGTTCACATAAAAGCATGTACACACATACACAGTGTATCTTTCAACATAACTACACATACACACTCCATTAGAAAGATACTGACAGATTTGTAAAACATGTTGGCCTTGCACTGCTAATCTCGGAATACATTTTTACTTAATTTATTTTTGCACTGAAGGGTAGCGCTGGCCACCATCAAAGATCTGTCAGCATTTCCATCATAACTCTGTTTTCAGAATACTGGAGTACAAGTGCCAAAATACATATTTACAGTTTACAGACAGCAGTGGCTTTGTCTTCCTTTGAAATTGACTGCATCTTTACAAGGAATATTCAGGATGGCGGTGCCTACATAATGAAAAGCATTATATGAAACAGAGGAGGTTGAAAGATGTAGACTTCCAGCCCAAGACTAACCTACACCGTGGGAATTGATTCCGCCACATTCTTTGCAGCTGTAGTCATAGTTTGAGAGCAACAGTCCAAAGCAAGATTATTCTGATAATATATGTATATATATAAATATAGGAATACATAGCATTAGTACACAAAACGCTAAAGGTGGAAAGTAATAAGCATACAGCAAATTACTCTAGAGCTGACCACTTCCACAGAGAGAAAAATGAACACAAGCCACCAAGCACAGACATTGACCAATTCAACACTGAACAACCAACTCATTACATAGGTAGAGTTAAAGCATTTAAGAGTAAAATCGCTCTTAAACAAGTGTGTAACTACATTTGTAGGGCTTGAAATGGTAAATGGGATGTTACGCAGACCTAATAATTGTTGTTGTTTTTAAGTTTAGGTTGGTATACCTGCAAAAAGTATCAGCAACAATTGGTTTTGATAAAAGAAAAATTAAAAAAAACAAATTTATTGGCTATTTCCACAAATCAGGTAATTATTCAGATTAGAGGTTTGCTTACCAATTTTTTTTAATTTATCTAAAGTCATCTCCTTTTCATAACTTTTATGCTTTCCCTAATTTTGACACAGATATATACCTATTCATAACTTTTATGCTTTCCCTAATTTTGACACAGATACATATCTATGTTACCTAAGAGAGGGGGCAGACTATGGTGATGATATGAAGTAACTGTATACACTTTTCCTGCTAACATGATTCGTGTATCCTAAGATAGGAGAAGCCCCCCTCATACACACACATATACCTGTTGCAAATCAAAAATCAAAAACTAATTTATAAGTGCATGCGTGTGTGGGATCTGTACATACAGTTTTTTCCTCCTCAAATCACAGAAGAAAAAAAAATTAATGGTAGTTTATCATACTCTTGTTGGTTCAAACCATATTCACATTCACCCAATTAATTTTATTCAAAACATATATATATATGAAATTAAACCCTGCCATTTCCCCTTTGTGCTTAAAAGACCAAAGCCACTGTTAGGGTACACATATGTCAAAATATTCTTAACAGGGTTCCAAAGTGAGTGTACACAGATGTGGCAGAAGGGAGTGGTCTGCTTCTGGAGATGTGTGGCACCTCTGAGAGAAGCTGAATGGGACTCATTACTTCTGTGGTTTCAAATCATATGCCAAGAGCGGGAGGACCATTCCAAAGAAGACTAATTCTACAGCATGACTCTTAATCTGCCAGAATTTTACAGGAAATTCATTTTGCTGTCTGGGTAACAGGCAGGGAAGAAGTTGTTCTGAATTTCGTTATCCATGTACAAACTCACATTTCATGATATTCTGCATTAGCTAATATTCTAGCTCTAATGTTGTCATTACAATAGCTGCCTTTCTTCTTACTCCCACCCCTTTAAATTTTATTTCTTTGGGCATCAGGTGGTGGGGTAATTTTTTTTTAATCTTAGTTCCTCCGTAACTTTAGGAACAACAACAACAACAAAAAGCCAAATCATATTTCACCACATAATTTGGTTATAAAAATAAAAATGGCCCAAACTGCATATGTATGTTTCTAGTTAAATTATACAGATACGTTAGTTAAACCACTTACTTTTCTAGTTTAATGAGAATATGTGGATTTGCAGTTAGAAACTGGAAAAGATTTATGAATGTTGAAAACATTGTTTTTCTTGTCACCTGTGAAGTCAGAAATAAAACACAACTAAAACCACATAGTTCATCAACCAGCTACTGTCCAAAACGACGTGGTACATATCTATGCAACTGTACACCAAAAAGTGGACTACACACCGAATGCTTCAAGTACGACTCATGCCAATCATCATGAGGAATCATAACATTCTGGAAATTTTATACACTTGTCCTCTAGGAGGACACTGCAGGAAAGCGATTTACAAAGACCATGGCTGTTTTATCATTTTTTTTTTTTAAAAAAAGAAAAAAAATAGTTTCTTTGGGTAGAAAGAAACAGTGTAAAAAAATCTCCTTTTTAAAATGCAGAAATCGCTCCATTATTAATCTGCATTTACATTACCGCCTGAAAGAACGGGTCTGGGAAGACCATTTTCTGTGCAGACACTAGTTAATCTCTGAATGAAAGGACAGCATCTGTCGTGGGAACAAATGTGGGGGACACTAGGCTGTTAGCACACATAGGGACTTTCTTAAGGCTGATCCAGTGGTGAACCTTTGGATCCAGAAGTAGTTCTTCATTTCTGTTCTTTTCAGCTGAGTTCTGGTAACAACGTGGAAGGTTGGCTGCTCTAACGTGGGATTCCTCCACTACAGGGAGTGTAGAATAATAACACCAAAAGTACTTTTTTTTTCTTTTGAAAATAATTTGCCTTCTTCTGCATGCCACAGGACAGACTTCTAATTTCAAAACAAAGGAACAAGGACAAGACTCTCCCCCCCAATCCCGACCACCTTTACCTTCACCTATACAGGAAGTCCTTCAGGAAACATTAGCAAGAGACTAAACAGATACCAAATCTACAAGTTAATACATCGTCTGTCATGGCAGAATAACCGAGAATTTCCCCCAAAGAAAGGTTTTAATTTTTCAAACATAAAAGAGCCTAAGAGAATCATATGACAACAAACCAAAAATAAAACAAAAGAAAACCCCAAAACTCTGATTCCTGTTTTTGTTTTGTTTTCAGGAGAAATGAGTACCACCCTGGCAGCTGAAGACAGGTGAAATGTTCACTAATGAATAGGTCCAAATGAAGAACGTCTACACTGCGGTTTTAGAAAGCAGGACCAGAATCCCTTTGACGACGATAACTCTGTGGAATGCCTTTACTTCCATATTCACCTACCATCGCAACAGTAAAAGACACAAGAGTGTCAGTGACAGCTCAACGGGGCTGGACCGTGGACATTACAGGTACACTTTTGTTCAAAGTCCTACAGGTTTATTGACTAAGGCTAGACAGCAATTCAAATGATCCTATTTGGTACATCTACCACGTCCAAGATCATTACATGGATACAGCCAAGGACTGGGCCTCAACTTTTAGGAAAAAAGACCACAAGGAAGAAAATCAAGGTGGCTATTTGGTCCGCCCCTCCCCCACCCACCCCCCAGTGGACAACTGTGTCCTGGAACTGGAAAAAAACAAAGGTGAAAAACATAGACTGCAACAAGTTAAAGGACTTGGAGAAAGTTGGTGGAGAGTGGCACGGTATTCGAGTAAGGTCACTGGGCTTGGGACGGCAAGGGCGCTGCTGCATTGAGAGAGCATCCATGGGACCAAGTACTGAGAATGTCTGGTGGTGTCATCCCCTCACAATGTTATCTGTATGTGGTAATAAATAGATCAGTTATGTAATAAGGCAGTGTGTTGAATATGCATTCGTCCTGTGGAATGAACCACCACAGAAAGATCCATGGTACCATACACATTCCTTAAGTTTTCGTGTGTTGCGTCTGCGTGTTTTCAAGGCTAGCCAGGCTAACTCTTCCTGGGATTTCCTTGGAGAGGTGCGTCCTCTGAGGCTGGTTTGCGTAACCTCTCCTTTATCAAGAGATGATGACTGGCTTTAAAGAAAAATAAAGCTGAAGGTTGTTTGATTTTTATTTTTTTCCCTTTTGGTTGTATCATTCTGAGTGTTTTCATATAAACAACAACAATAACAAAAAAAAATCACAACCAAAAAAAAAATAGTTTTTGATGCATCCAGTTGTTGTATCCTCAGGATGTTCCAGATGTTTCCAGGTAACTCTGTAATTTACGGACTGTAGTTTTGTCCAGCGAGCAAAGATCAAAATCAAATGTTGTATTTGTAATATGAAAGTGTCCAGTTTCTTCTATAAGGTTCACGATCTGGAGAAGTAAAGAAGAAAAAGTATGGGTATAAGCAACAGACATCAAGGGCAAAGAGAAGGAGACGGAGGATCAAACACAGAACCAAGTAAAACATTTGTATTAATCACAACAAGGGTCACAACAAGGTCTGATGGCCACACTACCACCAAACTGTCTGTTAGTCAACCCAGTAAGTCAAAGATGTAGTAGGCCTTGACAATAAAATCCTCAAAGGGACAGATCGCCTGTTTGTACTTTGCATACTCAATAAACCAATTCAAAACACCAACAGAACATTTTACTAAGATGGCTAGAGAAAGATGACAGCTCAAGACCTTTTTTTTTTTTTTTTTTTAACAATTAGTCCCTGACTCAAAAGACTATGACTATATTTAGTAAATGTAAGAACCCCCAGCTAGAAATAAAAATTCTTCCTAAAAAAAAAAAGAACACATGAATTTAAAAAAAAAAAAAATGTTCCAGGAGCTGGAGAGATGGCTCAGAAGTTAAAAGCACTGGCTCCCAGCACCCACAATGGTGGCTCACAAACACCTCTAACTTCAGTTCCAGGGGGTCCGATACTCTCTTCTGATCTCTGTGGGCACCAGACATGCACGTGGTTGCACTTATATAAATGTAGGCAAAACACCAGTACACATAAAATTAAATCTTCAAAAAAATCAATGTTCTGAATATAGAATTATGAAATATTTAGACTACACAGAGCAAAACCAGAAACCACCTATGCGACCCCTACCCACTATGGACCACAGGAGGGACACCAGAGAGCCTTTGGGAGGATCACAGGAGGCATTCCAGGGAGGCTTGAATTGTTCTGGTATTGAATTTGGAAGCAGCTTTGCACACTGCATTTACTTTGTGAAAATTCACTGTACTGTATATGTTACAGAAGAACATACATATATTGCTTTCTGTTGTGTTCAATGGATGCTCTTGAATAACTGAGAATAATAAACTTTCCCTAGAAGAGGAATCAATGCCTTTGCCCTACAAGTAAAGTAGTCACACTTCATTTCTTATTGTATTGGCTCCAACCCACAATGGTAACATGTTCACTGGCTGTGGGGCCAAAGGGACTGCTGAGGAACACTCCACAGGTCTGCACTGTTAACCATACCATGGCTCTGAGGGATTCCTTTACCATGTAGAGTATTCCTTTATTGGCAATGATGTTAACAGAAATAGATGCTGCTGCTGCCAGGCGGTGGTGGCACATGCTTTTAACCCCAGCACTCGGGCAGGAGGTAGAGGAAGGTGGATCTCTGAGTTCGAGGCCAGCTTGGTCTACAAAGTGAGTTCCAGAACAGCCAGGACTACACAGAGAAACCCTGTCTCGAACGGGGAGAATAGAAAAAAAAGAAAAGACACTGTGCATAGGTGGCATGCTTATTAAGTTAGTACGCTATCTAGGAAAGGGATGGGGACTCACTCTGGCAAGCCACATGAGAGGGCAGATGGGGCAAGAGGATGGACTTTCATGCTGAGGCTTCACTTGGCTACTTCCCTTCTTATTTGATTCTCTTTAGTTCAATTATCTTATAAAACTGGTTATGATTACCTAGCCTATGTATGACTTATTCAGTGAAGTTTTAAATTATGGAACATTAAGTTGGAAAACTGCAGAACTACAACTTAGAAACCTTCTTTTTGTTTTGTTTTGCTGGAGACAGGGTTTTTCTGTGTAACCACTCTGGCTGTCCAGGAACTCACTTTGTAGACCAGGCTGGCCCTGAACTCGCAGAGATCCACCTGCCTCTGCCTCCCAAGTGCTGGGATTAAAGGCGTGCGTCACCACCGCCGGGCTAAAACCTTCTTTTTTTTTTTAAAAGCTAGTTTCCTGAAAGCATTTGTGAGTGAATCCCTGTGGGTCATAAAATGTGCTCCTGGTCACACACACACAAACACAAATGCATGCACCTCAATCCAATTAATTGTCCAATTCCAGATGGAGCTCTGAAGGCTTCTTCTGACCCCTGGAACTACTTTTGGGAGCTAAAACACACTGGCTTTAATAACAAAACAAGTCACTCTGGTTGGGGAACCATGACAGACACTGCAAACTGATGACCTAACATGCATTTACCTTTCTAAAAGTTACCGATTTTCTCACAATGGCACGCCCAGCAGAAATGCCTGTCTCCTCAGACCCATTTGCAGCACTTGCTAGAAGTCACTGGGCCTTTAGGAAAATTCTTGAGGTCATGGGCAAGGAGAGTGCGCCTTTTCTCTTCTGCTTTTCTTACTTGTAATGCAGATGCACGTTTGGGAGTATAACAGCTATCTTTCTCTCAAAAGATGAATACACAAAAGAGGCAGAACAGAAACCGAGTCTGTATGCTTAGTGTCGTCTTCTAAACTCTACCACAGAGCCTGGATTACCTGGCTGCAGGCCTGCTGCTATGTGTTTAGGATGAAGTAGGGCAGAGTGTCTTACTCGCTTGTGCTGCTAGACTCAGGCATCTTTATCATGTATCAGAAGATTATTAGAAGGGATGGGCCCATTTATTGTTAAAGTACATCATCATACAGAATTACACAAGAGCTTATTACCATATAGACTTAGTGGCCAATGCTGTAATTTTAGCACTCAAGGAGGCTAAGGGATAAGTATTCTATGTTCAAGGCCAGCCTGGGCTATGGGACTGAGATTCTGTCCAAAGCAACAAAACAAAACAAAGCAAAAACAAACAAACAAATAAAAAACAAAAAAACCCACCAAAACCCAAACCAAACAAAAACCCCCAAAACAATTATTTCTACATATGTACAAACAAAAAACAAACCAAATATACAAAGTCACCAACTGACACAAAAGACCTTAAATGGACACACATTTGTTTTATTAGCTAAGAATTTAGAACTCTGGAAAAGTTACCCCACACATGCACACATACGGAGACTCACAGCATAGCTATTTCTATACATAGAAAACTTTCATGGAAGTCAGATACTTAATATACACAAGGATGAACTGGTTGAATTAAAGCATTCTTTCCTGAGCAAGTTATCTTTTTTCTTACATTATATAGGTAAACTATGAATCCAGTAAAAACCTGTAGATTTTGGTAGACAGTGGTTCTCAACATGTGGGTCATGACCCCCTTGCCAAACCTCCATCTCCAAAAATATTTGCATTACAATTCATAACTGTAGCAAAATTACAGTTATGAAGCAACAACAAAAATAACTTTATGGTTGGGGGTCACCAGAGCCTGAGGAACTGTATTAAAGGTTGCAGTATTGGGAAGGTTGAGGACCACTGTTATAAGAAATTGGGTATTATGGTGCACACCTGTCAGTCTAACTCACAGGAGGCTGAGGCAGGAGGATTGCAAGTTCAAGGCTTAGCAGGGTTACATGGCAAGATTCTGTCTCAAAATAATAACTATCAGACCAAAACAGGATCAAAAATAACTCCCTCGGAGCTACTGTGATTAGAGATTTATACAACGGAGGCAAATGCCAAGCAGTCTGGAGTTTCCACACCCGAACTGACGGTGGGAAACTGCCAAAGCACTAAGAAGTGAGTCCTGACTCTGGCATTACAATCTGACTGCTCACCACTTGAACATCATGTGAACATCACTGTGTTCTCAGCCGGAAGTTGGGGCTGAGTCACACACTCTGCTCCACATGCCAGGCTGTCAGAGGAACCAAGTAAGATACAATGACCACTTGCTACAGGGATCAAGGCACTATGGTTAAGATGACCATATATACAGAAATGTGTGTTTAATTACCTGTAGGGAGAAGTAAACAGCACAAGACTATCAGGCTTGGTACATCTCCCTACAGCCCTCAATGACTGCCAGCCATTTCACTCCACGAAAACAAACTAAGAAAGAGAGAGTGACTTAGAAGGCTTCTGTGACGACCCTACCCCAACCCCCACCACCCCCCTCCAAAAGTAACAGCCTAGACAGGAAACCATTGAAGAGAACTTAAAAATTGTGATGACGATATTGAAGTGTAACTCTCTCCACAATTAATGGCTTCTGGTGGGGTGCTGATGGAGAAGGACTGGCCAGTGGCAGTTTGGCCATGCTCTACTAAGTATATGGGCAACACAAATTGGACTTCTTTTTTTTTTTCCTTTTTTTTTTTCAGGTGGGTGGTCACAAGGGTGGGGAGGTAGACCTGGGAGGACTGAGAAGTGTGTCGGGGTGCATGATGTGAAATTCCCAAATAATCAATAAAATATTACATTGGAAAAAAATGCAGGAAGGAAAACCCAGAAAGGCCTAAATGAATTTGTTTTTAATAACTAAGAGTTTAAGAGTTTCAGGCAGAAGGTGGGAAAACGGATAAAGCCAAGTTGTCAGAATGACTAAAAACCACAATGTAGAGACAGAAGTCGAGCCCAGCATTTGATTTTGTGTTACTATTGTTCTGAATGACAGGGAATGCACTCTTTCAGGAAAATGGCTCTTCATGACTCAGTATAGTTACTTACACATTACTTACCAATAAATTGAAAAGTGGATGACAAGAACTGTCTGTAGAAGAAAGTCACTTAATTCTAAATCACCAAAACTTCTGGCCACTAGGAAACTCACTCAATATAGTAAGGGTTTCCAGTACTCACAAGCCAGCCTCCCATCTCTGCTGCCACCAGATCTGACCCTTGTTATAGCACACATAGGAGCTGATGGAGCTAACCAAAGACCCCTGCATTTTCATGGGGGTTGTGAAAATACATCAAGGCAGATGCAAACATAGACCTAAAGCAGTAGCCAAGGCAAATGCATTTGGGAGAGTTTGGTCTTGTTCACCAACAAAAACAGCATTAATAGTTTGAGTTAGTGGAGCATGTACTAATGCCCTCAATTAAGGAAAGGCTCTGAAAGATACGCACCTCTTTCCAGGGCTCCTGATGCCAGAGCATCAGAAACACAACATTAGCATGTGTTACTTCAACCAAATAGGCCGTATAAATCCTGCAACCCCCCCACCCCCCATCCCTGAAGGACGACACTCGGCACTCCTAAGGGAATGATGCCCTGTCGGCTGATGCAGAGTGGCTCCACTGTGGTGTCACTACGTGGCTTCACAAAGTGGTCCCAATGCCCACGCATGACAGCAGAAGAAGCCAGAGAGGCTGCAGATGAGAAAAGCACAGGCGGACAGGGTACATGTGCCGGGAGTGGGAAAGGAAGAGGGTGTAAACTGTTTCACTGGGGAGGGGGTGGCGTCACCACGCAGCTGCCGGTTGTTTTGTGTTAACAAGGAAAGATCTACCTGCTATTTCAGTGGTTCTCTCTTCAAATTTATGTATTTATGTATGTATTTATTTATTTATTTATTTATTTATTTATTTATTTTTTTCGAGACAGGGTTTCTCTGTGTAGCTTTGCGCCTTTCCTGGAACTCACTCTGTAGTCCAGGCTGGCCTTGAACTCACAGAGATCCTCCTGGCTCTGCCTCCCGAGTGCTGGGATTAAAGGCGTGCGCCACCACCGCCCGGCCAAATCTATTTTTAATTATAGAAAGGTAGAGACATTATTTTTAGTCTGATTGTCTCATTATCTTTGTTCAAATACCAGGACAGGTTACTCCCATCCAAAGTGGCCACTCACTGAGTGGGAAGTCATGAACAACCTTTGCTTTGACTTTATCTATCTAGAATGGAGTTGGCCTGTTGTAACTCAGGTCTTTCATCTGTACAATGTGGAAACCATATTGCCACATGAAACCGTGAGCCCCACCTGAGCTCACAGGTAAGGACACCTGGCTCTAGTGTACAAGGAATTTTAGGACATGACAGGTAATTTCCCAGATTGAAGTACTCATTTTAGCAGAATACTTCTCAGGAAAGATTCTTTGTGTTGCTAATACTCCAGTATACTACCCATCCCTACAACTTTGACAACAATCTACAAGAAAACTAGATACCTATCTACGTTGACAAACTGTCCTTTAAGGAAGCCTTGGTTTCCCTAACTTTCTTTCTTCCTCCTCCCTTCCCCTTTCTTCAAATATATACATATGTGTGTGTGTGTGTGTGTGTGTGTGTGTGTGTGTGTGTGTGTGTTCACTTTTTCTCCTTCAACACTAGACTGCAATCCCAGGCTGAACTGATGAGGAGGCCAGAGATGTCCAACCTCATTTTGAAAATATATATGGAATGTATAGTTTAACAAGGAAACAAATTATTAACCAATGCTCACACCCTTGCTTTGACTGTGCCTACTGTATTTTTAACCAGTGGAAAGGGGGCCATAGGAATATAGTCTTTCCTGATCTAATGCTTTCTTTTCATGAAATTAGATATTGAGAGCCAGGAGAGCATGCCCCCAGAGTAAAATAATGCTACTAGCCAGCTTTGGTGGGACAAATAAAATCGTCAGAATACATTTTTGGAATAAGGATACATTAAAGGAAGAAACCAAGGATGCTATTCTGGCCTCAGCAGAAGTTTTGGTTCAGATGTTCAGTTCTGCACAGTAGAGGTTACACAGACTTTGTGGCATGCATTTCACCAGATGAACAGCCCTCAAGGTAGAGAATAACATCAGCCCTCCACTGTGCTATGTTTTACAATATGAATTAATTAAGCAGTAAACCATGACAGGACATATATCACAGTATCAGAATCACAAGCCTCAGTTGCATTACAAGGCAAATGGCCAAAGATAGAGCTTTCAACTGGCCTGGGAATGCAATTAGGGTGAAATGCTGTGTGCCCTGGAGTGCCTTTATGTCAGGTTAAAAATTCATAGATATTACTCTTTCCCTCTAGAATACTAAAGTAATCCACTTGTATGCAATTCTCAAGTAAGCCATCTACACTCACAGTTCTTTCAAAGGTCAAAATAAAGAACATTAGATAGAGGATGCCAATGATATTCCCAGATGAGACCTTGCCCAACAGCCTACTTGCCCAAGCTTGCAACTGGGGCCCAATTTGGACCTCAGTAGTTTTTTTCTGACAACTGTTCTTTAGTAACTTAGAGTTACTGCTTGGGAGCAGATAGGCAGACCAGCTACCGGATTTACCATC
This sequence comes from Peromyscus aztecus, assembly GCA_902168405.1. NCBI lineage: Eukaryota > Metazoa > Chordata > Mammalia > Rodentia > Cricetidae > Peromyscus > Peromyscus aztecus. Next base: position 70,677 of record CABHPQ010165822.1, on the reverse strand, counting down.
AGCATTTAGTCAGTGAGCAACTTTCTGTTCTATAAAAGGAAGCTGAAGAAAGTATAGTTGGTTCTCTGTATCCCCAGGTTCTTCATCCTCAGATACAACACACTATGGACTGAAAATTCTTGGGGGGGGGGGGAACGTGTCTTTACTGAACTTGTCATTATTCCCCATACAATATAGGCTAACAATGATTTGCATGGCATCTGCATTGTATTAGGTATAAGAAGTAACCCAGAAATGATGAGAATAATGGAAGAGATACATAGATAATATGCAAACAGGGCACCACCTGAGGGAGTTGAGGGCTCTGGTGATGGGTGAGAAGGATGAGTTGACTACTAGTAAAGTGCTAACCATGCCTTAGTTAAAGACACTCAGATCCAGCTCCTCCACCTATGCTCATTTAAAAGGACTTATCTAAAATGGAGAATCACAGGTCTACAGACAAAGTCTATTATTTCAAATCCTAGAAGGACTAAAAGTTTATTAGACCAAGAGAAGTTGGCAAATTTGAGAGTATTTATAGACTGAAGCAGAGATGTACACAGAATATAAATGCAACCATCAACCATCAATGTTTAAAAAAATAGTTCATATATTACTAAGGTAGATTAAGTACTAATTTCAAGTCATTTTAAAGTAGTAAAAAAATTGTAAGTGAAGCAATGCACAAATCTACTATGGAATCTGGAACACATAGCCTCCCAAGGGTTAGAGAAAAATTGCCTTATCAACAGCCACTGTTAATGGAATAAAGGCATGGACTGTACTTGTACAAGAACTAAAAACCACCCCTCTTATCTTCTCAAAACATCACATTGTGTTAATAGAAGTTTCCTCATGCTATGAGCATTCCAGAGTTGAGTTCATGATAATACAATGTATGTTGTACAAGATAAGGGAAATGAAAAAAAATATTTATTTTTCCGCAAGAACAGAACTGGCAAAAGGTTGCCAAACTGAATGACAAATGTTTACAGCACTTGACTTAAATTCTTATCACTGTTTTCCCATGAATCCAGAAGCCTGGTCCCCAAAGTTTCTGCATTCTCCTGACCCTGCCCTTAGCCTACATATGCTATGAGCTGGAAGGAAGGAGCACGTGTGTCTGGTTTTAGTTTCATGAGTGCTCCAGAGGGCACCCTCAAATATTTAAGTCCTCCCCAAATATCTCTGCAGGCACAATTCCAGTTCTGTTGGGATGAGGTTGCGGTGGCTTCCGTGGGCTACCACACTACCCTAGGACAAACACAGCCTTGAGGTTGGGGAAGAGGTTGTGCTAAAAAGTATTTCTCACCTGCTGCAGAATGTGTCTTTCCCTCAGTGTCATTAGCCTTCTGTGGAGTTCTACCAACTCATCTAGGTATGCCTGAAAGAGAAGGGTGGTCCCCAAAGAACAACACTTGAAAAGGCAGTTGGTGAGAGTAAGAACATACACGCAGGGATGGTTCGGCAGTTAAGGAAGGTCATGGACTGCTCTTGTAGAGGACCCAAGTTCAGTTCCCAGCACCCATGTCAGGCAGTTCAGTTGCCTGTAACTCCAGCTCCAAGAGATCCAACACCTGATCTCCATAGGTACATGCACTCGTACACGCACACACACACACATTTTAAAATAAGTCTTAAAAAAACAGAACATCCATGCAGAGCTTAGGGTCTTCATCCCACCATGCTATACTAAGCTACATGGAACTCCGTGCTCATAGGCTTCTGCAGGTGAAGTTCCTTGCTCTGATTTTGACCTTTGATAAACCTGCCTCAAAATGTGGGAGTAAAAGTAAAAATTTGCTTTTACATTCAAGTGAGTAGACTCAGTTTCCCACAACAAGGGCTCTGCAAGGAATCCTGGAAATCCAATGCTGCATCATCAGTTTAAACTAATGATAGCAGAGGCCGTTTACAATTTTAATTCCTCAATCTCAAAACTTTTTAGACGAGGACAAAACACCTAAGCTTGAACATGGAAGTATCAAAACATATTATGTTAGGAAAAAAAATTCTTAATAAGAAGGATTAAAAAGTTCTCAGGTATTCCAAATGTTATATAAATGATCCCAGTAAATGACTAAAGAACAGAATATTCTATGAAATGCAGAAATCACTATGCAAATTAGTTCTATGTTCGAACAACTCTCCTTGCAAGGGCAGCTGAACCTCTCCTTCATATGTTCAGACTCATGAGTCCTCGTTAGCTGACTGCGGGGGTGCCTCAGGGCCAACTTCAGTGAAGGCAAAGGGGGAGATTACTGACATGTTAAACCCCACCCACAACAGGTGAGTAACATCTCTTGAAGTCCTACAGTCGGAGTTTATATACATCATACACACAGAGAAAGCTTACTGCACTGGGTTCAGGCACCCTGTTTACTCATGTAAGGGATTTGTTCTGCCTTGGCTACAATCTTCACATATCCCAATGTGGCACGTCTGAAGTTCCTTGGTAATGTGGGAATCATGACAAGTGGTAACAGAAGGTCGTGCTTAATACTGAAGAGAAGAGCAAGACAGGGAGAAGGGAACCACAAAACCCCAGGATGAAGTATCCACTCGGGAGTCTTGGTTACTCCTGGTGAAGATGGGAGGAGGGCTAGCAAGAATGATGGAGGGGAACACGGAGACACAAAGACATGCCAGGCTGTAGCACTCCAGGAATGGACTGGAAACCTACCTTGTCACATTCACCATTCTTTATTTGCTTATCTGATTTGCTTTGTTTGATTGGACTTTTCACTTCAAGAATCTAGGGATCAAAGAAAACACTAGTAAATTTCATTTCAAGCACCTTCTAGCTAGCTACCCACAAAAAACAAAAGCATGCAAAATGCACAGTAACGGTGTTTCCCAAACAGCATTTCTCTATACATTTTCTTCTTTTCTAATCTTGTCCCCCCCCCCCACCCCACCCCCCCAGAAAATAAATTACTTATATGTTAAATGCTGAGTCAGAGCAGCAGAGCTTAGGGAAAACGTTGATGATAAGGAAACTGATCTAAGCTTCCCAGGGCGCTTTTCTTTCATGACAGCACTCAGGCATGCATAGCAGCTGAGTTATTTTGAGATTGCTGTCCCGGCTGGCAGGACTTTTCCCTGCTTATTCTGCTGCTTCAGCATGAGTCCTAGTGCTTGGTGGGCTAGGAATGATAAAACAAGCCTTGTCCTCTGGAGCACCTGCCTTTCAGATGCTAGCCCCTTACTCCATTAAGCGGATGCAAGTTTGGGAGTGAAGGTGGCCATCCGTCAGTCAGTCTGGGATCCTCTGACGGCAGAAACAGTTGCGCTTGAAGAAATGATGTGATTGTTGTGTGACACAATGCCCAGTGCCTTTGCCTTCATCTGGACCAACTGTAACTCTACACACTATTCTGAAGCTTGGGTGGGAACTATGCTCATAATTAACAAAGAGAATACTACTATTTAATAAATACCACTGATTTATTATACAGGATCTTCAAAACTGGAGGTTCTAGGAGAAATATTTTTAAATGGCCCTAGCTTGAAAAGGCTGAGGATAACTACATTTATTAATGAAGAGTGCTTACAAATGTGTATACACATAAAAGCAGAGCAATTTACATTTCTCTCATCATAACCTCAATCCTATCATCAGAAACTAATATCAAAGGGGAAAACGCTAAGGATGTTTGTTCTTTTAAAGTCCCATATTCCGCCTATTCTTCTCTGTACTGTTTGTTTCCTGTCCTAATTCAGAGTTTTGTTTCCTGTCTACTACACAGTATATAAATGATCTTAAGAATGTGTTCACTTTTAATTTGTGGTGACAAAAGCATGGGACTGGATGTCTTGCTTTATCAGTTAACATCTTAGGGCCTACAAAAATGAATGGAAGAGACAATATGATAATGTCTGTATTCTCATTCGGCTATAAAATTTTATACTACTAATAAATAAGTATCCTGTTTGGCAATAATAAGATCATGGTATACAGGCACGAATACTCCTCAATAAAGTATTTCTCTCTGAGTTGAAAATATGCATAAATAACGTGCATTCTAACAATCTTTCCCGAGATTCACATTTACGCCTTCATTTTTAACATTAAATCTCCCCTGCATTTGGAATTCCCTTCTCTTTATTGTTGCTAGAGGGGAAACCACTCAGAGACCTGGAATAAGTAGGTCAGTAGATGGCACTCCCGGCCAGCTCAGCACCGGGCTGGGCCACACAGAGACAATCGGCAGTGATTGGAGGCAGGAAGGAGAGAGAAAACAGCCCTGCCGTTTGCCTTGTGCTTCAGAGAACTGAATTTGTTCCCATCACATCTGCCCCTCCCACGGCCCCATCCCCCACGCCTTGCTCTCCAAGTGTCTGAAGATGCTATATTTGCAAAGGAACTTTACAAGCTAGGTTCAGACAGTCCTGCAACCTCTCTTCAAAGCAGAAAACAGGGAGAACATTTGGGTGCTTAAGTCCAACTCCACACATTCCGAAAGTGTGACAGCACGGAAGCCCCAAATACATGGAAACAAACCCTAGTTTCTTTCTCCTGGGGCCCTGGTAGCAGGAACAAAAGCTCCGGGTGTCAGTGACCCGCCTCAAGTTACGGAGTGGCTGCCCAGAGAGGCCTCAGCTAATCTTCCTTCTTTGATCTCTCCCTGCTCCAAAATAAACAGCTTTGTCAAAACCTCATTCTGAGAGAACTGAGCCATGCTGAAGACAATTGTTTTACTTATGATCACTTCTTATCTTCAGGGACTGACTCCAGAATATAAAAAGTACAACACCTTGTCTTCCACAGGCTTATTTCAAACCAGTTTAACTGGATAGATTCTTTTGAATTTCACCCATGCCTGGCAGGTGATTTATGATATTCTGAATATTAGCTGGATTCAGTGATTACTTCCTCCCTTCCCCATACTACGCTTGGCTAAAAAGATGGAGGTTGTTTGCTTGTGCTTTATATAAGGTGTGTTGGGGGCGGGGGGAGGGAGCCATCTTTGGTTAAATGATCATTAAACTTTTTATTATTTACCAATACACTAAGTAGAGGGAAAAAGCCACCCAATGCACTGAGTTAAAACACCAGCAGACATGGTAATCACTGAACACAGAGGAAGTAGTACTTCATCCTTACTCTGAGGATTTGGCTTGGGAATCAGCGTTTCAAGATTCTAGTTTTCTGGATCCCTTTGTGAGAAATGTCAAGTCAATCATGGAGCAGATGGATTGTCTATTGGCAGGCTTTCTATGTTAGCCACTATTAACTCCTAATAACGCTTCCATTCACTTCTTTGCTTTGTTGACATGTGGCTCTAGGTTCTTTTCTCCTTCAGTGGATAGAAAATTAACTACTCAATTAGCACTTTATCCCTTCCTTAGACCCTGGAGGTTTGAGATGGGGCAGCAGACAGTTTTGCTGTGTCGGATACCCAGAGTTGCAAGGTCCTTATCAAGCATGGAAAGAGGGCAGATTTCTGGCTTGGAACTAGAATGTTCCGTAAGGGTTCTTGTGGCGAAGGCTTGGTTCCTACTCCAGAATGTTCAGAGGTGGGCATTTGAGTGACTAGATCATAAGGGCTCTGTCTTTATCAACACTTGGCTCTATTGACAGGCTTGTAAGTTGATAGAAATTTGGAGAAAACAGTGGGTCCCTGGAGGTCATATCTTATTTCTATGCCCTTTTCTCTTCCTCTCATGCTGTTTTTTTGTTTACATCCAATTAATCCAACCATGATGCTCTACCTCATCATAGGTTAAGAACAATGGAGCCAGGTGACCACAGGCTAAAACTTCTGAGACACTGAGCCAAAACATGACTTCTGACCTTGAAATCGTTTTCTTGGGCATTTTGTCACAGCAATATAAAGCTAACTACCACACTTGTCGATGGGTATGGAGAGTAAAACTCAGGGATTTTAAAATCAAGCCTTTCCGGGTTTTCACCACCCTTTTTATTTGATGTGAAGTTTCATATGCCCCTGTACCACCCCATGCTTGTATACATGAGCTCTCTAGTGCATCTTCCCTTACACATTCATCTAGAATACTAAAAACATTCCAGGATGAAATTTAAGAGACATCTGGGGTTTTAAGGAAATTTTGGTGTCTCACCACATAACAGAAATACTAATGATATTTTTTAATGTCTTTGAACACTAACTTAAAGGGATCCTATCACACTTGACCCACATCAGGTAACTGGGGTTAAGAAATCACTATTGATTTTCAAAATCCCTTTCTTGCTCTTAGCTTCAAGACACAGGCATGAGGAGGAGGTAAGTGCTCCTGTTGCACACAATGCCCTACTCCAGACTAGTTAACATGGAAAGAATATGGATTTTGTTCTTACGCTCATAGGTGTACTGAGAAAGGGACCCACAACTGAGTAGTATTGGTGAGATGATGCTATGCATGTGAGAAGCTACATGTATCAAATGAACATTCCAAGAAAATCGTGGTATACTATATTTAATCAGATAAAGTGTATTTTACCCTCCCAGATAGATGATATTATTTGTTTGGGGTTTGGTTTGCTAGACGGGTAACAATTTTGGTAAAGAATCTACACTTTTCCCAAGAACCAAAGTCAATTCACTAGTGCCCTTTCAGGAAGGGCAAGATAGGCGCTTGATGGAGCCACGTTAAGTGGCAAGTCATCTGATCACAGTGCCTGGAAGAGATGCTGAAGACAGCTGGAGAGAGCATAAAGGCATGGCCATCTAAATCTAGACATTCCTACTGCAAGAATCATAATTCTGATATACTGTCCCTGGACATAGGAAAAAGGCCTACATAGTGTTAGATTCGACATAACATGTCAAGGTCCTAATTCTATTCTTTTGCCAGCTTTTACTAAAGCACACGTTCATAAAATAGTTAAAGTATCTAGTTAGCTAGTTCTCCTCAGTTGACTGGTCATGATGTTATCCCCTGGAACTCTTGGCCTGTGGTAGAAGGCAGCTATGCTGGGATGCAGGACGACCAGACAAACAGCATGGCTGGTTGTTGAGATGGGGAAAGCTAAGTCAGCAAAGCCAGGCTAAGAATGAGGAAGCTGGACCGCACTCCCATGTAGGACAGAAACTACAGCTAAGTGGTAATAGTGCAGGTGCTGCTCCTACCCAACAATGAAGGATTTAGGTTGCAGACGAACTTTATAAAAGATGAATTTTAAAATCTAAGTGAGCATTGCCTCTTTATACAGAACACAAGAAAGAAAAGATCCTCACAGCAGTAATACAACATTTTCCAACTAAAACAAAGATCACTAATTCAGGGGCAAGATATTTTAAATAGCAGAACACTTATGAAATGGAATAATTTTAGAAAATGCAACCCTTTAATTTTCATGTTAATATTCATATGGCAACTTGAATTAAGCAATTATTGCAGAGGTCATAGGAAATCTGCCTCCACAAAAAGATAAGAATAACTTACTGTAATGAGTATCAACTCAATGCATAATGGGACTTTTACAATATTCATGATGCTTGAAAACAGTTTATTTTAGCAAGTAATGAAAATATCCCAATCTCGCTCATTTATTTAATACAAGCTCTTCATCACAGCTTTCAGAATTCTGTTTAGACCTTATCTGAATAGCTATATTCTGAGTTGACTATCAAATTAATAAGCTTTCTTTTAGCTCAACTTGTAGCATGATAATAATGACTGTTTTGTTAATTGTTCTTTGAACTCCCAAGTAACAGTTCTTCTCTCCTGAAAGAGAAACTGAGGCTGAGAGCTACAATAAACATGTACATACACTGAGTGAAAAGCAGATGCTGCCCACTGCCTTTACACACACGGCTGTCCTTCTTTGTTTTTTTTTTTTTGTTTTTTTTTCTTCAAGACAGGATTTCTCTGTGTAGCTTTGCGCCTTTCCTGGAACTCTCTTGGTAGCCCAGGCTGGCCTCGAACTCACAGAGATCCGCCTGCCTCTGCCTCCCGAGTGCTGGGATTAAAGGCGTGGGCCACCACCGCCCGGCACGGCTGTCCTTCTATTAAGCTGCAGCGTGCTAACATTATTTAATGAAGAAACTGGGGCACATCAGAGTGTATTCCCCACCAGTCAAACTAGGCTAGTCCCAGAAGTCATGTTCTTTCTAATTAAGTCATCTATTTATGCTAAGAGATAAAATACAGAGAAGTCGAGAATGTGGGCAACGTTCTGTGTCACCCTTCGTTCCTGCATCTAGTTAACTCATCCACCCAACGAAGCACACTCATCTTATGAACAGAAGTGCTCTTTCCCCACGGGCTTTTTTTAATGCTGGGTAAGGTTGAGGATTCCCATTTGTTTGAAATGAAGAGGACCTTTGTTGAAAATTAAGAGGTCAAACAGTTATATGCTGGATTAAAAATGATTATGTATAGTCCTATAGAATCTTGCTCAGTACAAAGCCCACAATTTACCTGGTTGTTGTTAGTTTTCAATAATGGCGGCGGGGGTTCATGATGGAGGGGTGAAGAGGCGGAGCTGCTTTCACTGTCGCTGCCGTCACTCAAGCTGACCCTGAGAAGAAACACCGAACAGTCACATGCCCCACCACAGACAGAGTCAAGTATCAGGAAAAGCAAGGAACGCAAACATCGCCACTGAAAGGCTGCTTTGAACACACAACCGCTGGCATCTGTTGGTACTCGCTTCTATCTGGGACCCCTCAGGTGAGTCCACTGCTGGTGTGCTTCCAATGATCCCAGTCTTGGCAACTGAATAAACCGTGACTTAGAAATATGTGTCGTCCCCCCCCCGCAGCCCTGGTTACAGATGTAAAATGGAGGCTCAAGGATTCATAGCCCAGTAATGTGACACAAGCCACCACCTGAGCTACTGTGGGAAGACTAGCATTCTAGAAACACTATTCATCATTTCAACTGTGTCACAATTCAGTGCTGTCTCCACTACAAAACACGGGTACAATAATGTGCTACAAACACACTCTGGACACAAACTGTTTCAAACATCACTGTTTTAAAAAAATAATCTCTCAACATCTAGAGGCAACAAAAACACCATTCTCTCATTTATTTTTTTCTACTCAGAATAAAATGGAGCCTTTTTCCTAGCTAGAGAGGAGACGGTGCTTTCTTCCGCTCATTCGAATGTATGCCCCCATTCAGGAGGGTGTTTCAGTGTCTGCTCCCTCTCTGGTTATACTGTAACCTGATATAATATTCTTCTCAGAGATAGCAAATGCTATAGAAATCAGCACAGTTTTTCTTTCGCTCTGAATAGGCAATCACATCCTCCTCGCTCTATTATACATTCAGACAGACGCGATACAAGATAGGAAACAAAAAGGATACATTGGGACAGCCTTTTAGCAAAAACTGATGGAACTTGTTTTTCTTAACTAAATTACATTAATGAAGTGTTCTGTTGAAGCGCTGCTTTCAAATGCTTCTCGACTGAAGTGGAAGGCTGAGTATTTAAACTGATTAAACAGTTGAGACTGCACAAGTGCTCTGAAGATCAAATGTTAGATGGAGTCGTCCTACTAACAGTATGTGTCAGGTGGCGAGACAAAGATGTGTCCCTAGTAATGTCCATTCACATCAGGCAACTCACAAACAAGGAACGTGTGTGATCGAAGCCACACCGACTCTGGGCTGGATAGAAAATGGGCAACCAGATCTCCTACATGGTTGGGATTTTGACTGGTCAAAGTCAAGTTCCTAAACACCAAGGTTCAGGCTCATTTTTAGATCCTTTTGAGCTACCAGTTTCCTTCTTGTCAGATCAAAGAAGACACTACAAGGCCAAGTCCATAAGGGTCCTGTAAAGGGACTGTATGCAGACACACTGC
>CABHPQ010165822.1:41271-60903 GCA_902168405.1 Peromyscus aztecus | reverse complement strand
ATGCAGACGCACTGCGGAGGCTAGTCTGTGAGGGTCCTGTAGACTGTGTGCAGATGTACTGCAGAGGCTAGCCTGTGAGGGTCCTGTAGACTGTATGCAGACGCACTGCGGAGGCTAGGTGCAGAAGGATGTCAGAAGTCTAGCTTTGTAAGGTAGAGCCATTGATAAGGTTTCCATTCTGTGGAGGGGTAGCTTGTCTCCAATAAAACCAGTGAATTGCCAATTAGGAAACATATAGTCTGCTCCCCCTGGATTCCCCTTGTCTTAGGTATTTCAGGGCCATCTACACAGTAATGGATAATGGGCAAAGATTTATTGCAATATATTATAAATGTAATTGGATTTGAAGTTCAAGTAGATTCATATTTTCTACTCATAACACATTAAAGTGTGCATGCCTATTTGTTTTTCTCATGATAAACAAAATCCTCAAGGCAATTTCAAGTTGACTATTAATTATAAGTGACATGAATTACCATCTTCTAATGTAGAATTATGCCTCACAGCATTAAAGCTACTTAAGGAACCTAATTGTCAGCACACTTAAAAGGAATTTATTTGCTGGAAAACACACACAGGTGAACTTAGTTTTAATTAGGTCACAACATAATTCACTGGAGCCAATTATGTAGTTCTAACTATAAGCAGCAAATACTGTTTGTTCACATGTGCAGCCCCCACCCCAAAGCAACAGGTCTAGTGCAACTCTTCAGATGAATTTGCTACATGTCATATACTTTCAGATAGCAGGGACTTCTGACATGGCTTCTTCCTATAGAGGCTTTGGAGGAAACCTCTGCTAAGGAAAAAGGAAAAAAAAATGGTTTCTTATAAAAATGAACACAAACATACCTGTTTCAGAGGAATATAGCCACTGGCTGTACCCTCCCTCCCTCCTGTTTGAGATGGAGTCCCATGTTACCCAGACTGGCCCCAATCTTGATAGATAGCTGAAGAGGACTTTGAACTTCTCATCCTCCTGCCTCTCCCTCCTAAATACAGGGATTACAGGCAATGTGCTGAGGATCAAACCCAGGGCTCTGACAATGCTAGGCAGACCTTCTACTGACTTAGCAACAGCCCAGCCACAGTTGCTGCCAGGGTTCAGGTGTTTGTGGTTTACCTAGGGAACCAGTGTGGCTCCTCTGCAGGGAATCTCACCTGCGGCTTCGGCTTCCTCCTCTATTTACAGGTCTTTCCATCTCAGAGTCATTGTCATTATCCTCTGCCTCGTCAGACTCCTCCTCGTTGTCATCAGAGTGCAGATCTTTCATGATAGACCTCAAAGGACCTGAGTGGTGACAGGAACCACAGGCAATCAAACAACACTTCAAACCCACTTGACCATATTAGACACTGGGGACCGCTTGCAGTTCTGACCTCTGGCTAAGAACAATCATTATCCTGTATGGCCAAGACTCCGCAACCAAATCCAGGACACCTTCTAGATTGTAATCTCTACTTTCACATGACTGTTTTCATCAGAGTCCCCAGAATGTTTATTAGGAATCCTAAATTGGGGCTGGAGATGTAGCTCTAGCTACATCTGCTAGAGCTGCTCTGCCAGAGGACCCAAGTTTGATTTCCAGCACCCAAATGGTAGCTTATTACTCTGTAACTTCAGTTCCAGGAAATCTGACATCCTCTTTGGACCTCCTAGGGCATCAGGCATGCACAAGGTGCACAGATGTATGGGTAAGCAAAACACCCATACACATAAAATATAAAAAAAATTAAAGAATCTCCATTTCATAGGATTTTTTTCTGCATAATTTTATTCTTATCTTCCCACCCCAAGTCACAACCAAAAGAAAAACAGATCTATTAGTAAACAGGATGTTTTGTTAAGTTGATCCATGTACTGAAACGCTGAGATTAATAAATCACTGTGGTTGTAGCTCGTCCTTGGCAATGCAGCCTTTGTGTGGTAGTTTCTGATCTATTAAGATTTAGCTGCTCCTTTATTTCAAGGTCAATTTCAGGTCAAGCAAGCATTTTAGTCAAGTTCTGGTTATAAAGTGTTTCAACTCCATGGTGTAATGTCCTATCTCTGATCTTCTTATTGATCTTGGACAGCAGATCTTGTTGCAACAACTTTATGTGGCCAATTTTCACCTTACTTTTAAAGAAATTCCTGGCGAAATATCAGCATGTATTAGCATAACTAAGACTATGTAATAAATCATGTGCCCAGAAAATCCAGACAATATCTAGTATTAGATGGGGGTTGGAGGAACTGTAACTCATTTTATTTAGGACCAGACAAAACTGAAAAAACACACACACACTGATTAGTGTTGCTTTCCCTCTGTTTTACTACTCAAAATGTGATGGAAAAAATAGTCATTCTTTAATTTTAACAGAAAATTGTAAAGGCATCTAAGAAAGGTGCGTTTTCATTCTGGCCTGGGCAATCCCCAAAGTCTAATAGGACTATCTGAGCTGTCACTAAGTAGTCCCTTCTAAAACATGCGCCGACTCCCTGCAATCTCACAGTCTGCAAACTCAGATTCCTCTGCTTTTGTAGTGGGCTTACTTCTTTGAAAGCTAATGAAACAAGATTTCTGAATAGCCAAAACTATCACTGCCTTTTATTATATATTTTCTTGGAAGCTTAGCCTTAGTCCAAATACACACAACAATTTAATCCTCTTTCAAAGCACGCAAGGCCACTTGGAATTCAGTGTAGTCAATGAGAACGGCGATGTTCACTATGATACTAGAAAACAAGTTACTCTCTGACACTCTTCAATTGTGTAAAAATAAAACAGAGCCCACTTCTGGAGACTTTACACACACATTAAATATACGCTTCATTATACATCTGGTTTAATTTATCTGGAGTTTTGGTTAGCATGTGACTATGAATAGAGAAATACATATTTAAAAACAGCAAAATGCACTTTTGCTTAAAAACTCTACTAAAATACAAAAAATAAAATAAGTAAAATGAGAGGTGTTCAAGGATGAAGAATGGGGAGCCCATGTCAGTGCCTCTGAGGTTGGTTTACTGGAGTATTTCCTCTGGGAACTCCCTGGAATGGGTTGTGTCTATAATCCATTTGTGAGATGGGAATCTGACGGCAGGGACTGGAAAAGGGGGACTTTCTAGGATCAGGCCTCATATATGAGAATGATACTCAAGTGCATTCCTGGGGGAAATAAACACAACTGCATAAAAGCCAAGTTACCATTCAAATAATAAAACAGTAGAAGATAGGTCATAAATCAACTCATTAGGCTGTTTTATGGGGAAAAGATTTCATTAGCCAGGGAGCTGTTGATACCTTGTTGCCTGGTCTGGGATGGTGTGAAGCTGGAGCTGGAGCTGGAGCTGGAGCTGGCAGGACTGGGTTGCTCTGACTTTAGAGAAGAAGAGAAAAGCATCGTCAATACATTTATGGGATATTACACACTAAAATGAAAATGACCTCTGTGCTCAAAGCAGCCTCTACAGAACATCTGAGGCTGTGCAAGGAAAATGACCACACATATCACTTTGTTAAAAAGCTAACACGGGAGAGTTGTAATGTCATTTTTTTCTTTGACAGCCTTGTTTTTATCAGAAGATGCATATAAAATGTCAAGGATGAGAAGATAATTGCCTGGATGCTACATGACTTCACCCCCTGCTCACTGCCATGCAGAGCTCCTCCTAAGGGACACATACCTTCACTGTCCTTTCCATGAAGTTTGATTGACTCAACTGGTTCAGATGTAGTAGTCATGAGGCCCCAAGGTCATTAGTTCAATCACATTATGAGCCAGTTAATTTTATTCTGGTCTAAGGCCACGAACCAACTAACCCCACTCACCATGAGTTCACAAATGGAGGCCAATATTCATAACATCCAGCCAAGTCCCACAAACAAGTCAGGGGAAAATGTTGCCACTATTTTAAGAAGAAAAATACCCTTTAATTTCACAGCTTGTGAATTAGCAGAACAGCCTCACACATTTTTGCCTCCTCTGACTCTCCATGATCTTTTCTCATCCTCTAGTATCCAGAACAAGTTCTACATCCAACTCTTGGACACACCCAAACTCAGTTTTCTTCCTTCTCAAACCACTAACACCATTGAGAAGCAGGTCATATGCTTATTCCTAGCATGCTGCACCACTGAGACAGTTCCTGTGCTGTGTTCTCCCCAGATAAAGTGTAGACACAGCACTTTAAAAGCCATGTGCTTCATGTTACTTCTTCCGTACTTAGCAGAATGCATTGCATACCGCAGACCATCCTTATCTGTGACTTAAAGCAGCATTACAGTACATCTGCTCCACTGTCTAACAGTTTTCACAAGAGAGTTTATACTGCTTGAAGGGTCAACATCAGATGCATGAAGAGAAATGTGCAAGACATGGACCACACCAACAACATACTTGAGTTTTGCATCTTAAGACCAAGTTCATGCTTTAAGTAACTTAATAAAGCTGATGTGTTTAGTTATAAGAATGGACTGTCTCTACCCATTTCTAATTTCCTCATATTTTCAAATACATAGCCATGTTATTTCCAAAATATGAGGTGTTCCCATGTACAGGACACATGCTCTTTTTTTCCTTTGCTAAATGCACTATCCAGCTGAAATACAACTACAAGCACAATCAGAAGACACAAAATGAAGACGACCATCTCAGTTCAGTGTGTACAACAGTTTCTCACCACTGAATTATTTTCATCCCCCCTCCCAGCAAAGGAGTGCCCCCCCCTTTAGGAAGCACTAAGCTCCATAGAATGGGACATGAGGAAGCACTTTTGGGCATTCCTAATGCACACTTCACATTCTCAGGGTGGATGGGAAAACAGGTGTCAGCAATCTAACTCATTCTGCAGGAAAAGAAGCCAGACACAACTTCTAATGAGAAGCAGGCGCTCACCCACTCTTCACCACTGCAGGATTTGCTTGGGAATTGTACAGTGTCTTATACATCACTCTTTGCAGGCTACAAAACAGAGCTGGTTTACAGGTGCAAGTGCCCGTGTGAGATACTCTTCACTTCTGTTAGGTGGTTCTTCCATGGTTGAGCCCTAATTGCAAGTTTCACAATTGAAAGGACATTCAGTACAATGCCCATCTGTAAAAACAGCTCTCTCAAGGTCCGAGGAGCACTCCATCTCCTTTCCAAACTGTTCTTTCCAGCCATGAAAAAAAATGCCTGCAAATGGTATTATTTTAATAGCCCTGGAAACCATTTGGGAACCAAAAAAGAAGTTTCCTTACCATGCTTCCTGCACTGACCAGCATACAGTGCACTGGACTTAAAGAATCATGCTGCCAGAACTATTTGCTGAGAATGACATTAACTAAGGTAACATGGTAGGGCTGAGTGTCATGTTAGGGTGCATGCCTTTAATCTCAGCATTTATGAGGCAGAAGCAAGTCAATTTCTATGTGTTTGAGGCCAGCCTAGTCTACATAGTGAGTTTCAGGCCAACCACAGTTACATAGTCAGATGCTGTCTCAAAAACCAACCAACCAACCAACCAACCAACCAACCAACCAACCAATCAATCAACCAAGGGTAACAAGGGAAGACAATGGCCATCTCCCAACTATATACCACACATCTTGACCCTTCTATTTCAAGCATTATGCAGATGCCTAAACCAAACCTTTCAGCATCTTACCCACAGACATAGTTAACATTTCCACAACTGCTAATTATCTGAAAAAACAAATAGTAAAGAACGTAAATGTGTGTGCATGTGTGCATGCATGCCTGTGTAACTCCAGCTCTAGGGGATCCAGTGTCTCTGGCCTATGCAGGCACCTGTACTCATGTGCTGTACCCAGATACAGACAAATACAAACATATACATAATGGGAAAAAATCTTTAAAAAAAATCTCTTAAGAAGAAGAGTGAGCCAGCCACGATGGCAGGGTTTACAATCACACCATTGGGGAGGGAAAGACAAGAGATCCCTAGGACTCCCTGGCCAGTCAGTCTAGCCTATTTGGCAAGTTCCATGCCAATAAGAGACTGTCTCAAAAACCAAGGGGTGCTAGCTGAGGGAAGACAAAGTTGTCTTCTTGCCTCCATATACTTGTACAATAGAATGGATGGTCATGTGCATGCATGAACATATACACATATAAACAAAAAGTAAATGCATTATGAGAAAACCAGAAGTGTTAATCTACCCATAGGGATCCTCTCTATATACTCATCAATGGATGCCTAAACCAAACCTTTCAAGAACGCACTATGACAGAATCCGGTTGTTACTCAGTAAAAAACATTATGGAGTTCATTCATGTGGTAGTAGATGGAGCTTGTTCTAGTTTTTTTTTTTTTTTTTTTTTTTTTGTTGTTGCTGGTGTGATACACCACTGGCCAAAAGCAACTTGGGAAGGAAAGGGTTTGTTTTATCTTATCATCTTACACTTCCATCATTGAGGGAGGCCAAGGCAGGCATTCAGAGGCCAGAACTGAAGCAGAGAGACTGGTGGAACACTGCTTACTGGCTCCATCACGTCCAGGCTCATGTTCTTATCCAGCTACCTTTCTTGTCCAACTCAGGACTGCTCGCCCAGGGATGGCATGGCTCACAGTGGGCTGGGCATTCTCACATCAATCAAGAAAATGTCCCACAGACATATCCATAGGCCAATCTGATGGAGACAACCCCTCAATGCAGGTTCTTTCTTGAAAAAAAACTACTAATCTTGAACACAAACTGACCAGTCCAGAGTTCAGTCAGATGTGAACTACCCCAAAGTCCTTTGGCCACCATAAGAGGAAGAGATAGTCTTTTATATCACCAAGTTTACATTGTATTTTAAGAAAATCACATTTGCCAGCTCCTCCAAAACCCT
Organism: Peromyscus aztecus; assembly: GCA_902168405.1. Classification (NCBI taxonomy): domain Eukaryota; kingdom Metazoa; phylum Chordata; class Mammalia; order Rodentia; family Cricetidae; genus Peromyscus; species Peromyscus aztecus. Next base: position 54,081 of record CABHPQ010165822.1, on the reverse strand, counting down.
ACAAGTCAAAGGTAACTTTATTTAAAAAACAAAAACAACAAAAAAAAAACCAACCTTAAACTGGGCAGGTGAAAAACTTTATGGGCCCTCAAGATACAACAGCCTCCTTTCTCTCTCCTAAGGAATATTTAAATCTCTCTGCTCACCCGTGTACACATGAATCTGGGAGTGGTATACCAAAAACTAAGAACAAGGAAGCTAATGACGCTCTTATCCTTTCCCTTGTGGGCTAATGTGATGCTTGTTTCCAATTTCAAAATTCTCCCCACTGAAAAAAAAATTGTTGATGTCCTGCATTATCAAACACTCTTATAGTGGTAACTCGTCAACATTTGGTTGCCATTGCACGAGTATTTACATGCAAGAGGCTATCAACTTCACCACTGCCTAAAACAAGACCTATCTCTATCGTTGGTGAAACAATAGGTCTATCATGATTGGTGATACACTCTTCACCACTGAATGAGTATGCAAAATCATCCTGTAACAGATTCTCTATGGAGGATTACTTTTGTCCAGGACAAGTAAGAAAACCTGCACATTTAAAACTCCTAGAAGTTAAGTGTGATCCCATGAGAGGCCTGCGCAAGCAGACTTCCTCCTAGAAAACACACATGACTAGCCCTGTCCTATCAGACAATGACATTTATGGACAAAATTTCAGCTTTCATTTTTACAGCAATCAGAATTTAGTAAAGGAAATTGAGGAACATGTATCTACTTTCAGAGAAAAGAGACAAAATACAGTAAAACTAATTAAACATTTTTAAATAACAAAGAGAAAATAAAAACTAAACAGGAATTACTTTAGATACATTTCAGTGCTTTATATAAAGCTTTTACTACAGGTATAAAAAGAAAATTCATATCCTCCTATAGAAATGATTTCTTCGCTGCACAAATACTCAGAAAGATCATGTTGAAGATGAATGTTAAACAAAGAAAAGTGTGCATTTCATTTCACTGTCTTTACTTCCCTTCATGACAACTACTGAAGACAAAGTTCTTACCAGTTTCATCCTTCCATTAAAAATGAATCATCCTATATATTATGTACCTTTAGGCTTAACATAAAAAAAGAGATTAACTCATTTAGTTTCTCCTCTATAAGAAGTTGAAAATTACCTATTCATTTTTCAAATATACATTTAATTTTAAAGAGTAGCATCATCACAGCCATGCTAAACAGCCACAGAAGTGTTCTCCATTGTCTGAGTGAAATGTATCTTATGGTTACGCTACTAGATGATGCTTTCAGATAGCTACGTCAGCAAATGGCTAAGGCCGAAATGAAATCTTAAGAAGATTAACACAAGGGTGAATTGTGGAAAGGGCTACAAATGAGAATTTTTAATAAAATGCTTATAGAAAGATCAAAACCTATATATTACAGGGAGATATATGAAAATAAAATCGAGCCAACGCCGGTTACCCCTTAACATACCTTTGTGCAGTTTCACACATTATTTGTTTCATTTGCTTTACAGGAGGAAGGGCAGGTGCTGCACACTAAACTGTGTCCTTTCTCATGATCTACTGAAGCCCTCACCCTCATATTACAGTTTTGGGAGACAAAGCCTTCGGCAGGTTTAAATGAGGTCATGACTGTGAGCCTTCATGATGGGATTAGGACCTTTGAAAGAAGAAACAGCAGAGAACTACCCCCACTATAGTCTCTTCCCAAGCAAGATGGTGTACATTTGCAAGCCAAGAGGAGAGTCCTTTCCAGGTTCTATGATTTTGCACCTCTAAGCTCTCAGAATTTATTTTTGAGCCACAAAGTTTATGGTATAGGCTCAAATGGTCAAAGACAGTATGACACTTTTAATAGTTATCTTCTAACCGAGGGAACTGGAGCACGGCAATTGGTAGCCACAGGGCATTCACAGAGATGACAATGTACTTCTCTTTTTGTTACACCTGTATCTTTGATGAAAGAACAATTAAAGCAGCACTCAGAACACAGCAGCTTTCTATAGCGTTAGTGTCAAGGAAAGTTTTCTGTGTCACTGTGGAAGAATCTCTCTCTTTCTACGAGAGACATCTGAGGAGCCACACCCAGAGCAAAGGAGTGGTAGAAGCAAATCCTTCCTTCCAGGACTCAGTGAACTGCCATGGGTTACTTCTCATATTTGCCCAATCAATAGTCCTAAGAGTCCTGGTGACATACCTCATTAGTAGGGAAGCTTCTACTCTGAACTGCCCCCATGCTCTTGACACAGGCCCTGATAAAGAGGATGTATCAGGAAACACAGTACAACAGTTTATTTGCCTCCAAGTTAAGCTGCCTTGTTTTCCTAACTCTATAGTACGATACCTTGTAACATCACAGAAGAAAAATGTCTTAACACATTAACAACATTTTCTTTGAAAACAATGAACTTGAGAAAAGGCCATGGAAAGCTGCAACCTTTGCTGTAGTCTGTGGCCATAGGACGGTGCTCTACCTCTTCCAGCAGACTCAACATTTGCATTTAAAACCTTAAATGAGCTTGATGTTAAGTCAGAATCACATTTCATGTTGGGCTGATACACGACCAAAGGTGGTTGTTGTGCCCGTCATTTTCTGATAACACAGCAAGAAACTCAGAATCACCCTCTCAAGTAACTGTTAGCAAAACAAGAAGTCCTTCTTTCTATTCTATTTTCAACTTTCAGACAGAAAAGTCGTCCCGAATGCCAAGATAATTGGCTTAATATTGAAGCATCTCTGTAACAACTGCACTTGCTGTCTCCCTCATTATCATCTCCACTATTATTATTAAATGTTGCATCCTTTGACTCCCCACACCCTGTCTGAGAACACAAAATCTCATTAGGAAACAAAGTGGCCTTGGGGAACAAGGGTCTATAAATCTCTCTCTAAGACCCTTTTCCACACTTACGGATGGCTATAATTTTCTTTCAGCTTCCTCTGTTTAAGCAGAAGAGCCTCAAGTCTTTTATCTCTCATCGACAGTCTTACTTTGAAGGCTGCTACTGACTATTGTAGCCAGAACATGTGCTCTTTCAAAAACTTCAGTCACTGCAGGATGGTGTATGTGCCAGATGTGTTCGAAGAGATTACAGGCTAAGAATCCTCACTTGCTGAGAGGTTTAGGAGTGCGAAAACTCACCTGCAAACAGACGACATACAGCTACATACAGCTGCAACACCCACTACGAACATTTGAGCGGAGTGTACGGTTTTACACCTGGGCATTAAACATACTACTTGATGCGGGGATTTGTATGTGGTGTGCCTCCTACCCTACCCCCATCCAGATTTTGAGGATGATGGTTACAAAAGGAAAAGTTGCAAGTAACCAAAGGTCAAATGCCTCATAAAAGAGTGTGAAAAGAAGAAAAAGGGTTCTTGATAGATTGTTGCAAACTAAGTTACAGAGTGAACAATGGACATGGAGACACAAGCGCTCCTCCATTCTTCTCAGGTCCTGCAACTGTCTGTCCTTAGCCTTCTCTTTGTTAAGTGTGCAATAACCCACCTATGCAGAGCATCAAAACTTTGCAATTTCAGAATGTTTTCTACTTTCTACATTTGCAAGGGCAGAACTGAACTGAAAAAAAAAAGTTTTAAAAAGTATGTTATATGCAACCTCAGTTTGGGATTATAAAGTTTAACATTTAAAATGTTAAAGTGAATGAACTTGGGAAATACAGATGATAGTAAAATGTAATGAACTAACTAAAACACATATATACCTGAAGAGAGCATCTTAAGCCACTGAACGGCATCCTTATCATTTTAGACCTTTTTAAAAAATGAGTTACTGTAAAAAAAAAATGTATAGGAACATTTGATTGACACTAATTAAACTGCAATACTTAAGCTACTTAAACAAGTCCCAAGAAGATCTATTAGTCTTCATCTTTGGACTAGCTTACAGAATATTCCCTATTAAATATGAAGTTTTCAATTAATATCAAGGCAGTGGCATTAAAAGTTCACTTTATTTGCTAACAGCATATTTATATGATTTCCATCATACTTTGAATTCCTAAATAACTAAAACCCACTGAGAAAGTTGATTTTTTTAAACTGATCATAACCAAGTCAAAAATGCAATATTTTCTCACTATAAATTTAGACAGCTAAAATTCTTACTAGTTGCAAGGATTAAATTTTTTGTATGCCCTCTGTCTTCCTAACTTGGATAACAGTATGTTTATCAGATAACACACTGGTTCCCCTTCCTCCATCCAATGAGGAAATAATATTATTATGGTGTTGTCATGTGGAAACACTGGGAGGTGGGTTCTTTTGTTTTGTTCTCAGAGAAGCCCCTTTACAAAGGTGGTGTTCAGAATCCCATCACAACTCTTCGGGTACGAGTATGCACATATGTGCTTGTGGAAATATGTGTGAGATGAACTACAGGGACAAAAGAAAGTGACAGAAACCCCAAGGATTTTTTGTCTTTGCCTTTTAAACTCAGTGTTTGCATACCTTATATGTTAGTACAGTGGTTATTATCATAACTAGGAAATGTACAGCTACTAGAAGTGGATGTTTACTGAGAGAAATGAGCTTGATGCTAACTACATTGATAATCATCAGCTTTAGTCCTGTGATTTACCTGCTCAAATTGCAACTGCATTACAGGGGTTTCCAATTCTAAAGTAATATGTTCTAAATATATAAGACAATATCAGCACAATTTACTCAGTTCTTCAAACTTTCTCATTTTACGACAGTTTATGCTCAAGCTCAACTTGGAGCAAAAATTTTAAATTTTCAATTAAGTAGAAATACCCTAACAGAGTTTCTACCACTGTGTGATACAAATTTATTTAAAAGATTTTAAAACAGAATTCCTTAAAACAAAAATTTAATACAAGGAGTTTTACACAATCCCCTAGAAGCATACAATTTTCTCCAGCACGGTTTCGGTTGATGCTCTGCTTTTCCGGTGTTTGCTAAAATATTAAATAGTATAAAGCAAGACTACTTATAACTGACAAATACTTAAAATCACTATACTTACATTAACTTCAACTTAAAATGCAAGTCTTAACAAAATGTCTGTACAAAATGAAACTGTTTTAAAGATGTCTTCTCTGTCCTAATGAAGATGTGGAGGAAAAAAAAAAAAAAACAGCACAAACATGGCACACTGAAGAGCCTGTTGTCATGTGGAAACGCTGGGAGGTGGGTCCTTTTGTTTTGTTCTCAGCAAAGCCCTTTTACAAAGGTGGTGTTCAGAATCCCATATTCCTTATTGGTGATATTAGATTCCTGTCAAGAACAGCAGGAATGCTACTGCTGATCTGCTCCAGGGGGACCTGCATCTCCATGCACACATCCCATATAAGCCTAACAGTTGCTTTTCTTCATAAATCAATCTATTGTTGCACTTCATAATGAGAAGGCAGATTTACCGCCTTTTACCGCCTTTTCTCACCATCAGAAAGATCCCTATGTGGGTAATAGAACATTTCTCTTCTTAAAGGGTGTTTAGGATTAGGAAGGCAGGGGCAAGAACCTTTAACATCTGCTCCCTTCAAATGAATGACATGTCTAGTTCTCACAGTCAGGATGTTGAAAAGCAAATACCCTAAGTTGATAAAATCCTCACACTTGAAGAAGCACCATACTTTAAATCCACTGAAATCATCTCTCAAACACACATTTAAATTTGAAGCTTATACAGTAAAACACAGAATTCAGATAGCTAACATTGCCATTCAATGCCACCTAATCCTCACTGGGAGCAGACAACAGGAGTTCAGAGTAAAGGCCTGGACTTCATCATCTTCAGCTTTCTCCAATCCTAAAAGCAAATTTAAAGTCGGGCTAGTAAGTAAGACTTTCATCATCTAAATCTCCACATTGTACGAGAAGAATAAAAACAGTTTACAATATAGTCTTGCACGCTTCTGTTTTTATTTACTTAATGTTTTCCCCTTAGGGAGAAATATTTAAGAATTATGAACTTTAGACTTTAATTTAAAAACAAGAGAAAAGCACTTGTCAGCATCTAATGCAACCATCTTCCTTTTAAAAATACACGCACACACGCTTCACCCACTCACTCCAGTCAGGCTTGACATTCTCAGCAAGTAAGTAGATCTTGATGGATCTAAACATGAGTCTCAGGAATCATGGCTCTAATTTTGGAAGCGAGCTATCTTTAAACAAGCATTGTGATTCCCACTAGTGAACACAGTCACCTACAGATTTCGACCAGACAGACTCCATACAAGACAAACAGATAATGATGAGCAGGTACCAAATGCAAGAAGAGCCTCTATTTTGAAGAAAACTAAATGATGTCTTCTGTCCATGAATATGGAGCACTGCCTTGCAGCTAACACTTCTTGTTACTCTGGGCTCTCTTTTGTCACTTACCCAAAGCTTTTTTGACAGTTTTACAGGCTGTGAGCCCAAAGACTTCAGTATTTATGGTCTTTATTCACTTGGGCTTATCCGCTGGTTACTAATCACTAAATAGATTTTTTTTTAAAACGGGACTGAAATCAGCTCAAAGGATGTCCTTCAACAATGGCAGCTGAGGACAGCACCAGCTAGAGGTCTCCTCAGTCTCTCTTGCTCTCAATTTTCCTTTCCTTACAGCCAAGTTAATGAGGGTCTGACTGGAGGATGGTTTGGAATCATTTCTGAATTGATCCTCAAAAAACACATTTAATTTCAGTATCTCAAGAATGATTTAAAAGTCAAATCTTGTTTTCAATCTTCATAAAACAAGACCATTTCCTATATGTACTTGTAGAATCACTATTCAGGAAAAGCTCAACTCAATAAACCTTACCGTAGGTTTGAACAGAGAGAGAGAGAGAGATAGTGTGTGTGTGTGTGTGTGTGTGTGTGTGTGGTGTGCTTCAAATATGTATGTGGTATTTTAAAACTTCAGCATTTAGTGTATAACGTGTCTCATTTTACTCTTTCCAGCACCATCAAGCTCCTAGCCACATTTCACCCTCTATACACACACTACCCAGGCCCAAAAGCAAAACAAAGAGCTTTCCTTTTACTTAACTGTACTTGACTTAAACATCTGCTAAGAGACTGGCTGGATTTCATCTTAGGAACAATGTAAAATATGTAATCATGTCCTCTCTGCAAGCTTGCTACTGGAAAACTTAAAAGTCAAATTAGTCTAGAGAATGGTGTTTCCTTCTAAACTAAACCTATGAAAGAAAAGTAGCAATATTGACATTATTATTCTCATGGATTTCCTGATAAGTCAAGCAAACTGCACAATTCTCTGAGTCTGTGCAGCTGCAGGGAAAGGCGGGAGGGCAGGGAGAAGGGCTCTGCTCACTGTTAGAAAACACAACTCACTAAACTTCCTTGGATGACTTATTATGATCAGCTTCTATTCTCTATAAAGTCACAACAGAATGAAAAATTTCAAAAGGAAACATTCAAACCCAAACAAGAGAACAAATGAACAAAATTCTCCTAAATGCTGTTTATGTTTTTAGATACCTCCACATGTAGGTAAACCTAATACATTCTATCTCATCAGGAAAATGTATTTTAAGATTACTATTTATATGTAATTAGTTTGCCCATTTATGTACAAGATTAACTATTTGGATACGATGTGACTGCATTAACTTATACAGATATACATGGAAAAAAACCCTTGAATATATTTTCATGATATATTTATTTCTGTTGATTAATGTACATGCTTTCTGGTATTCCAAATACACAATCCAATAACTCAAATTTCTTTAGGGAAAAATGGCAAATGTTATTGTCCATGTATAGGTCTAATGATACTCAATAAATGGATATTCTTTCAATTTTGTGACTATTTAGATTATATTCATCATACATAATAATCTGAAACTCAACTCAAATTCCATTAAAATAGGTTTAGAACTTTTAAAATGGAAATATATGTAATTAGATAAGAATCTGCAGTCATTAATTTTAAAATGCTTCTTGAAAAATATTTCCATATACATTTAATTAATAACGAATTTTAATCAACTACTCTAACATTAGATGACAGGAGTGTGATTAGTTCTTTGAGGGAAGTGGGATTTCACCGTGTTTGTTCCTAAACAGAAAAGTATGTGAACAGTGAAACCCATCTTAAAAGTGTGGCTTCTCCAAGTGATATGCTAGACCATTACAACAGAGGAAGGAAGGAAGGAAGGAAGGAAGGAAGGAAGGAAGGAAGGAAGGAAGGACGGACAGCATTATACTTTGCTGAATGAAAAGATTCATCTCTGATTGCTAGGGTGTTGGCAGTTTTAAACCTCAGTCTCTCCAAAAGTAAGAGAATTTGTTCAGCAATATAGTTGCAAACAGGGGGGAAAGCTTGTATTTCTTTAATATTCATGTTAAGAATTCAATGGCATTAAAATAGTTTTTAATGTCCTGAAGTTACAGGACAAAGATTTTTCTTGTACTTTAAATCACTGGGGGGGGGGGGGGGGAGGAGAGAAGAACGTATCAAGGCTCCATTACACACTGAGGTTTTATAAAACACTGCCTATGCATAAAACTTTCTCAGATTTTTTTTCCGATTAGAGTAGGCATGCTATATGCAAATTCATGGCCTAAAACTGGAAAGGTTTGTTTCTGGCTTCTTCCATAACCTGTGCCTTTTGTTCTGTCACTAAATTTTAGCCTCTTTAGTTCACCATGTGTAACATCTCAGAAACTCTCTCCTATATAATTACTGGTCATGGTAAATAAACTTTACATACAGCTGGCCTTTAAAAACAAGCAATAGAGCAAGCAAAGAAATCATCCTCACCTCTTTCAAAATCAAACAGAGTAGCCCTCCAGACCACAGACGTGCCCGAGTTCACAAGTGTCAGGAAGGAACTGAGAACTGGTACAACGACTCTCTTGGAAAGAAAGCACTCTGCTTAGGCGCCCACTGTATATTTAGATTGGATTGGCAGTTTAAATGACAGCAAACACATGGCCATGACTTCGCAATTGCTCATTCATCCAACACGCACACACAGGCTAATCAGAAGCAAACATCCACCCTGAACTGTTTTAGAAACAGCTTCTTCCATCTGATACTACTGTATGTGCAGCGAGCAGACATTCTGCTAGAGATCAGATGTCAAACACTTAACTCTCTCCACTACACCGGGACCTTCAGTCACATTGCTTTGTAATTCCGGGGAATTTTCTAAAATAAATCTGACGCCAAAATGTTCAGGAAATCCCTTAATCTCAACTGTGTAGTTTTATGAAGCTCACAGTAAAACATAAAAAGACTGTAAGGGTTCCAGGATCTTCGTCACATGACTGCTTTAACTGTAGGGCCTGGCCCTCCTATCTATGACAACACACACACGCCTACTCCGTAAACAGGGAAAAGTTACCACAGAGGATCACCTTTTTTTGTACATGCAAAGAAAGCTTAGGGGTGGTAAAGGTGAAGATAGTGAATAGGAACTTAAAGTTCCCACAAATGGAACTCTCATTTTCTAATAAATAAGAAAAAAGAGAAAACATACATGTCACTGTTTACAATAGGCTGCTAACTATGCTAGCCAGGCTGGTGGGGTGGTCAATGTCTTCAGGTACTGAAATCCATGTTAGTAAACAAGATGCAGACAGCAAATGTAGCTATTCACTCTACAACAGAGACAAGTTATTAAAAAGGCAAACCGTCTTAAAATAATTATGTTTTACTTCACATGAACTCACTACACTTTAACGTCAAATATTTGAAAACTCCAGTTCAACATACAGATGGAATGAATGGAATCGCATTCAGGGCTCAGGCTCTAGAGTCAGATCCGATTCCACCACAGTGCACCAGTGTGACCTCAGCCAAGTAATTCAGTCTGTCCATGTCTTAGTCCTTCACTTCTAAGGTGAGGGAAGGAAATTTCATGGTATCAATGCATATGAGTATGTAGGCAGTGCAAAGTGGTCAGGGCAGAATATGGAACAAGTGATAAATATTAGATACTCTTATCATCAATAAGAGTAACTATGAAATTGTGATTTAAGAAAAGTTACTCCTGGGTCCATTGGGTTTGCCCAACCTCTTCTCATGATAGCTTTCCCTGAAGATATTTGATACTGTAAAGAAATAGGGTGACTTCTTTTATACTGGTCCAACTTCTCAAGCAGGGAGCTTATACAACATCCAGTTATACAAACATAATAGGCAAAAATGAAAACTATCAGAAGTGCTGGGTTTGGAGACGGCTCAGCATTTAAGGAACACTTATTGCTCTTGCAGAAGAACCAGATTTGGTTCTAGCACCCAAGACGGTGGCTCACAACCACCTGTAACTCTGGTTCTGGGGGATCCAGCACTCTTTTCTGACCTCAGTGGAAATTAGACACACACATCTGTAGGTAAAATGCAGACATATAAAACTAAAAAAAATAAAGAAAAAGATAAACAGAAGACATTTATAGGCAAAAAATGCCTGGTCATGTAATTACTCAGAATTCACAGAACAGAAATGCATTGCTTGGGGTTGAGAAGGCTTTTTCTCCTGCTCAGAATGTGACTCTGAGAATATCAAGAATAAGATCCACCAAAAGAGAACACTAACGGCACAGTACTGTTCTTGACAGTTTATTTCAATTTTATGAAGTTGGACATCTCTTCCATATGGAATGGGTACTTGGGAATGAAAAGACAAAGCAGAAGGATTCTGACTGCTTGGTGGCAGAAATATTTGTCCAGTAGTTTTGGCTACTTATGAAAATATTACAGAGGAATTCTAAGGTAGAATGAACTCTCACATTTAATTAAAACTCCTCTATGTTGTCCGTAAAAATGGAGAGACTGTATAGAGAATTTTTTATATGGCATCATTACTGCCGAGCTACTTCTGATTTTCCTCTAACTACAATTACTAACATCATCTAGTGTCTGCTCCCCTAATAGGAGTTTCTGTTAGACAGAAGCAAATGTGATATAGCTAAGAAATAAAAAGTATTTTTGGTGTTAATGCAATCCCCAAACTTGTTGTTAATGCTATCTGTACATACCATTAAAATTTCATATTGCCTAACACAATTACCATCAATGGGATGCAGGTGTTGGATAATTACATTAGTATCAACACTACAGGCAAATTAAGATTTCTTTCCCATATGACAGAGTTCTGATAAATATCAATTCACTGGTTTACTGAATCCTCAAGATCAAAAGGCCCTGCATATGGCACTAATAAATCAAATAGAGTCATCAAATCTACAGCCTGTTTTCTTTGGCTAAAACTGCAAAGTTCTACTTACAGAACCTTATCTACTCTTCAAAATTCTCTGCCAAGCCAAATTTAACTTATGAGGAGTACAGAAAATATAGCAATTCCCAGCTGCGTGTAACCCTCCCGTGGCTTTTGAAGTCAAGGGATCCTAGAGTGTGATGGTCTCATTCTAGATTATCTGTTTTCCCCCTTGTTGATTTTTGGAAGCTCATAGTCAAGTAAAATTTCACCCAGGAGTAAAAGCATACCTCTGGGTTCAGGCTGGGAAGTGATGAGTATTTTTATTTACTGATGAAACCCACAATGAACAAAGTCCTTAATAGACACCTCTAAGGTAGTAACACACACTAAAAATAATGAAGAATCCTACAAAAGCTTTTCCATACTATATAAAAATATCAGAAATAACTTCTGGTGCTGGACATTCTTCTTCTCCAGCATTCAGAGTTCAGAGAGTCACTTTCTGATGAACTGGCTCTCAAGTGTGTGGGACAGCAGTGTCTGCTAGACCAAAAGGGATAAGGAAGAGATAACAGAAGAGGGCGCCATCCCCAAACACGCCTGGCCACCTTCCAGGTCATCCCCTTACTACCTATTTCGACAGATGAAGCAGCCCATCTATACCCAACCTTGAAGAATATGAAAAACAAAGTTTATATTGGACATGGTTGCTAAAACAAGACATGAATAAGGACAACACCAATGGACCAACATGGAAGGCAGACATCTCACGGAGACCCCAACCCTAGACAAAGAACTACAGGCCACTAAGGAATGCTGAGAACCCAAGAGCGAATCTGAGAAAGAGAAATGGTATGGTGTACACAGGCATGGTTGGAAGGAGGAAGGGGAAGGGAAATGATAGAATTCTATTTTAATTTTAAAAAAAATTCAAAAGACTGTATGTTGGGACCAGAGCATTTTACATTCTCTATAAAACTAATCTGCACTTTCCAAATACTTTTATAATATTTATGTTTGAAACATGTAAAGAAAACATTTGTTTTGGTTCAAATGAGAATATATCCCAAATATTCTCTCCATGTCCAGAAGAATTTTAGAAAGATTTAATAATTTATCCTAAAATGCCAACATCTCAACCAAGAATCCTTCTCTGACACATATCCACTCAGGTCACGACAATTACAAATGTCAAGGGTACCAATGCATTTAAAAATTATTCCAAGCTGGGCGCGGTAGCACACGCCTTTAATCCCAGCACTCCGGAGGCAGAGCCAGGCGGATCTCTATGAGTTCAAGGCCAGCCTGGTCTACACAGTGAGTTCCAGGACAAGCTCCAAAGCTACACAGAGGAACCCTGTCTTGAAAAACAAACAAAAAAAAAAAAAAAAGGGGGGGAAGAAAATTGACAAAGTTGTTTTAGCGATCCGGAGAGGTGGCTGAGAGGTGAGGCGTCCGGGCTGCGGTGTCTGAGGTGGCGAGTTCGGTTCCCGTGTGTGCGAGTGACATCATGATCTAACGAATTGATCGATCAATCAGAACACTGATCGATCAATTAATAATCGGGGCCGGGCGTTGGTGGCGCACGCCTTTAATCCCAGCACTCGGGAGGCAGAGGCAAGCGGATCTCTGTGAGTTCGAGGCCAGCCTGGGCTACCAAGTGAGCTC
>CABHPQ010165822.1:0-41171 GCA_902168405.1 Peromyscus aztecus | reverse complement strand
TCCCGAAAAAACAAAAAAAAAAAAAAAAAAATTAATAATCGGAAAAAGAAAAAAAAAGTTGCTGGGCGGTGGTGGCGCACGCCTTTAATCCCAGCATTCGGGAGGCAGAGGCAGGCGGATCTCTGTGAGTTCAAGTCCAGCTTGGGCTACGAAGTGAGTTCCAGGAAAGGCGCAAAGCTACACACACAGAGAAACCCTGTCTCGAAAAACGAAAAACCAAAAAAAAAAAAAAAAAAATTATTCCAAGTTGTGAACCACCACCACTAAAAACAATGTAAGTCATCTATAGAAGTCTCACATAATCATGCAGTACCAACTGGCATTACCTCTTAGTAACATTATAAATTCAAGACCACTGAGAAATGACACCTTTGGTCTGATGAGACAGTTCAGTGCTCTCTCTCTAAACTCGATGCTAAAGTACAGTTTGGAGCAAACAGAATCTTTGGCTCCTGAGGGATTTAGGTTCTACCCTCCCTTTTAGTGAGTTGGTTTTCATTCTAGTTCTGGTGGACCAGTCTGCAGTCTCCTAGAAACCAAATTCCCATTTCCAGCTGATACTGCCATTTCTGTATGTCATGCACGGAACAAGGAAAGACAGAAGACATTTGGTCAACACGGCACAAAATGTATCGTTGCTCTTATAACGTGACCTGAACTCAAGGGTTTGCAGCAAGAATCAGTGAGCACCAAGCCACATCACCAGCATTTTTTGTGCTAAGGAAAGTCTCTTCAGTGCCCTAAGTAACTTAATAGACTGGAAGAGTTGCAGAGACATAGAATGCTAGAATAAGAGGACCAATCTAATATGCTTCAGGTCAGCAGTCCTAGGTCTATTCTCTTAGAAGCCAATAAACCCAAAATCTGACAGGTTAACCCAAAGGAGTGTGAGTATGTATATGAATGACTTTCTGTTTTGGCTATAGTTTAGCTAAAGAAAAGCCCAACAAAGGAGCTTCTCTGGTTCCTGTCATCAAGATATGTTTGGAGGCCTAACCTCCAGAGATGGAGATTGTAGGAATGGACAAAGCCTATTTATAGAAGCTTTCAGCTGCCAGAGACATCACTGGAGATGACAGACTCCATTCCATGGATGCCTCATCATCTATTCTAAAGATGTCCTGGAATGATACAGTTATATGGACATCTAAGTACACTGAATATTCCAGACCAAACAGAATTCCCAATTTAAAAAACACTGATTGCCTATTTTTGTGGCTATTAGTGTTGGTCATTGTAATGTTACAGTGAGAAACAGGCAGGTGTACACACACACACACACACACACACACACACACACACACACACACACACATTCTGTTTGTGCTATCTTATAGTACTAAGATGGCCACTCATCATGTCCTCATTTTCCTGTCTGGTGTAGGTTTTGCTTTGTGCATGAGTTATCTTAATATCTATACTAGCCACTTTCCCCCATGGTCCCATTCAATAAGGATGATTAAAAGAGTCTTCTTTACTTTGTATACTCTATGGCAGAAGTTGGCAACCTTTTCCCATGAAAGGCCTAATAGAGATTTTGTTCTTCACAGATATTACAGTCTCTGTCAGAACTACTCAATTCTTATCTTATAACATAAGGGAAACCCAAAATGTAAACAAATGATCACAGCTGTGTTTAATAAAGTTTTATTTATAAAAACAAGCAATAGATGACATCTGGGCTCTGGGCTGCAGTTTACTGCTCCCTGATCTATGGGCACCTAGCACAGTGGGGAGGAATTTAGTAACTTTGCTAAAACATATTTCTCTGGTTTGGTTTAAAATATGACTTCGCTTTGACTATTTTTTCTTCATGAACAAAATAAAACGGGTTTTTCTTGAGGAGAGGTGTTTAATAACCCCACACACAGGCTATGCATTTTCTGCTCCTTTAAGAATACCAATTCCTTCTGTTATATGGCAACTCAGTATCTTATCCTAAAGAGAAAAGATTTGACCTTGTTGTCTACACTTCCTGGAATTATTGTGGAGGACCTAACTGTGATATACTATTCTGAAGAGGGTGTTCTTATATAATTTGTATTGTTGAATGGGTACAAACACCAATAAAAGTCTCACTGATAAAATAGATTACTTCTTACCAGATAAGCGATTAGTGCTAATATAGCAAGATTTTGGAAAAGGGTATTTAGGGGAAAAGTTATAAACATCCTAAGTTGCTGCAAATTTCTACAAGAGAGCTACCCAAAGGCCATCCTTTTAGCAAGTGCAATCCACTAACTGTTTGGTAAGTTGGGTATTTAAAATGGGTAGTAAGTTTTAGATATTAAGAAGTGCGAGGTCTGTAAACAGAAACACAGGACAGGCTCCTTTTCCTGGTAAGAAGGGAAGTCCGTCACATAATCTGCACTAAAAATAACAGCCAATCAAGTCATTTGGCACACAGCTCCAAGTTCAAACTGACATTGAGGAAGTTCAATGCCATGATTTTCACCTAGAAAAAATTCTCTACACTAGAAATTTTAATTAAATTGATTCATTTGTAAACTTTGAGCTAAAATGTAGGATTAAGTCCTGGATGAATAAGAACTTTGTACTTTATCTGTTCGTTTATTGTGAACACTTAGTCTAATAAATCAGTTAATGGCAATAAAATAATACTGCTACTACAAAGGTCGAGAAAGAATGGTAGGATTTGTCTCTTTCTTTTAAAATCTATTTTCCCTTCAAAAGAATTTCTAATTAAAGAACACAATAGTTATGTAATTGCCACACATAAAAAGTCACCAGGAATTCAGGGGCAAATGATTCCAATAGACGAGATCCCTGGGGACAATTTCTCATAAAGTTGTATGCCAGTAAACTGAGGAAGGAGTTTTCCTGGCAGACATGAAGATGTGACTGAGACCATCTAGCTTACCTTTTTTTTTTTCCAGTAAAAATGTTGGTAGTATATTATGTAAAATGGAACCCACATAAAAACTGGCACCTAACTTTTCATAGCGGTATTATTCAGGATAGCCAAATGGTTAAGAATAATGCAAATATCCATGGAGTGACAGTTCAATAGTTTTATGGCACTCTGTAATCATAAGGACTAGAATTTAGATCCCAACATCCAGTAACAGGCTGGGTGTTGTAACCTGCAATCCCAAATCCAAAGTGGACAGAGACAGGAGGATTGCTGGAGAGAACAGCAGAAAGGGATACCCAATACTCTCCTCTGCCCTGTGTAAGCAAGCACAGTTAAGTGCACCAATGCACATACATGCATCTACATTCACACAGACAATAATCATGCATTAAGTATTAATAATCTTTTTTAAAGTATGATAAATTTACATACCAGAGCATTAATCAATCATAAAAAGAAATGAAGTTTTGTTCATGTTATGTGTTAGCCTTCAAAATACCATATCTATGTATTTTATCAGGCACAAAAGATTTTGCATCTTATTTAAATTATTCCATGGATACAAATTATTCAGAATAGGAAAATTCTGTCAATGGATTAGTGGTTGCCCAGGGCTCTAGAAAATGGAGAAATTAAAGCTAAGCGCTAATAGTATATGTTGGTGGTAGTGATGGTTGTACTACTCTGAAAATAAACATCCTACATTACACTGATTATATTAAATAGGCTAACTGTATTGCAATAAAAACTGATTTTTATTTATTTATTTTCATCTTTGGAGAATGCTTAATGAGCCTATCTTAGTTAAATAAATCTTCCAGTAAAAGATGGAGAAGAATCCATTGCCTTCAAGAAGGCACTATAAACAGTTATCTGTCAAATATGTATGTGCAGTTCAATGGCATTCTCTCAATGACAGCATAAGTATTTCCAGCACAATTAAAAACACAATATTGAACACATGACAGCTGTTCCCTTAATTGTGTTTTATTGTCTTTTTCTATGTAGTAAGACAATTTTTTATTAAGAAATTTTTTATTCATTTTACAAACCAATCACAGATCCCTTTCTCTTCTCTCCTCCCACCCCCCTAGCCTCCTCCCCCCAACAAAACCCACCCCTCATTCCCTCCTCCAACAAGGTAAAGCCTCCCATGGGGAGTCAACAGAGCCTGGTACATTCAGTAGAGGCATGTCCAAGCCCCTCCCCCCTGCATCAAGGCTGTGTAAGGTGTCCCACCATAGGTAGTGAGTGGGCTCCAAAAAGCCAGCTCATGCACCAGGGATGGATACTGATCCTACTGCCAGGGGGCCCCTTAAGCAGATCAAACTACACAACTGTCTTGCTTATGCAGAGGGCCTAGTCCAGTCCCATGGAGGCTCCACAGCTGTTGGTCTAAATTTCATGAGTTTCCACTAGTTTGGTTTGGTTGTCTCTATAGGTTTCTCCATCATGATCTTGATGCTCTTGCTCAAGGGAAAGGGATGGTTGAGCTGGAACAGGGATGGAGTGGGAGAGCAAGGAAAGAGATACCATGATAGAGGGAGACATCATGGGGATAGGAAGAAACCGGGTGCTAGGGAAGTTACCAGGAATCCACAAAGACGACCCCAGCTTAGACTACTAGCAATAGTGGAGAGGGTGCCTGAGCTGGCTAACTCTAGTAATCAGACTGGTGAATACCCTAACTGTCATCATAGAGCCTTCATCCAGTAACCGATGCAGGCAGATGCAGAGATCCACAGACAAACACCAGGCCAAGCTCCAGGAGTCCAGTCTAGTAAGGCAATTTTACTCAGTTCCTTGTGTTTTGGAGTTTTTGTTTTGTTTTGTTTGAGACAGTTCTCACTATGTAGACCAGGCTGTCTTCATACTCACAGAAACCTGCCTGCTTCTGCCTTACAAGTGCTGAGATTAAACCATGCCCAGTTGATTCGATTCTTATATTTCAAAAGAAAATATCAATCAGTTACATACATTTGGCAGCATCAGGTAATTCTGTGGCCTATCAAATGACTATGCAAGTGGAAATGTCATGAGGATCAACCAGGAGGATTTAATGGTGAATTCGGCAGAAACTTAATGAACTTTAGATAAAATGTGAAGCATTAGACAAAGAAAATAATAGATATGATAGTTTTACATGAAGAAGGAGATACATTAGGAAAAAATATGTTGAGATATTTAGAGTAGAAGATGGTAAATTGAAATATCATACCCAAAATGGAATAGTAATCGTCTCCATGTTTGTAAATATAGATAGAGCTTTGAAAACAAAACCTGAAGCCTTATTATGGAGACTAAAATCTCAACTGAAAAAGAAAAATAGTGTAAATGAAAATGAATTAACTATACTAAGGTCACATGTGATGAAAGTATTGATGCCCACATTGCTATTTTCTTTGTATGAAAGTATCAGTAAGTTGCATAAATGTTGAAATTGTATGGCCTTTTTGTTGACTTATATTTTCATATGTCTGAAAAGTGTTAGTACACTGGACAGACAGAGCTGGACAACCTAGATATGATCCCTTAACCAGTTTTATGCTCTAGTATATGGTTTAAAGCTAACCTGACATTTGCTATAATATTTTAAATACATCAAGAATTCTTCAAACATAGAAACAGAAATTTCCTCAACATATTTAAGAGGAAATAGTTTCTTTAAAAAAAAAGGCTAGGGACACAAATTAATCAGTTGGAAAAATAATGTCTATAAGACAAGATATTTTATAGGTTAATTGAGATGTAACTTGAATGTAGTAAAAATACACAAACCAAGCTGAGCAGTTCAGTCCATGTTTTTATAGCCATAGAGATAACTACCACCAGATCAAGACACAGTGCAGAGCACCTCAGGCCCTCTCTAGACAGTACATGGTAGTAACAATGCTGAATTTCCTGTTTGGCCTTAGCTGCTCTCTCTCCTAGGGAATTTTGCAAATGCCATTCCATTGACACTGCTCAATCATTATCGAGGAATAAGATCATATGCATGCAGATGGCTAACGCCCTGTGTGTAGAAGGGAAAGAAGAAAGGAGCAGACCAGGCCAGTGGATGGTAAAGAAACCAACCCGGCAAGAGTCAAGTTGACTCTACAGTTACTTTATAGGAGGATAGACAGTACGAGGGAATTACCAGTTTCAGGAAACAAAAGACTTCAAACGAGTTCTAAGGAGCAGAATAAGGTGAGCATAAGGAGAAGGGGACCACCCTAGAACACAGACAATTATGTCCAGTTTGCCCATCAATGTACGTACTTAAAATTTTCATGAAAAAAAAACATGCCAGTCTATGAACAAGAACTAATGATTACCTTCCCTGACCCAATTTTCTACTTCTACCTCTTTATATATAACTTTGTGAGGCTGCATATTAGAATTGCCTCTATAAACTTGTTTTTCCCAAAACAGAGTAGCATAAAAAATGTGACTTCATTACTGTCAAAAATAGTTCTCGGAAGCAAAATTAACAGAAAGAAAACATCAACATTGATAACTATTCAATAAACAAACAGAACATATTCAAATTTTTTAAAATAAAGATTTTAGTGTTATCTAATTTTGTTTATATTTTTTAGGGCATGGTTTGTCTGTGTAGCTCTGGCTGTCCTGGAATTCACTCTGTAGATCAGTCTGACCTCGAACTCAAGAGATCTACCTGCCTCTGTCTCCTGAGTAATACTATCTTTTGTTTTGGTTTTGGTTTTTTAAAATGAATATGTGTGTGTGTGTGTGTGTGTGTGTGTGTGTGTGTGAGTGACAGTTCTGGCTATCCTGGAACTCACTATGTAGACCAGGCTGCCTTGAAATCAGAGATCCACCTGCCTCTGCCTCCCTAGTGCTGGGATTAAACATGCACCACATACATAATAGGCTGTATTATCTATTTTCACATTCTTTCACTTATTTTACTGTTTAGATACATTAAAGCCCAGATACTACATAAGATTAAAGGCAGAAAATTTGTAAGGGACGAGAAAACTATAGTCAAGTGAGAGGTTAAGAAGAAACATACCAGCTCGGTTTTTGAAACAAGAACCATTGCACCTCCCAAGGCAGAAGAAGCCTCCCCAGATCAATGCCTCCCACCTACTCACTATGGCCTCTCCCAGTGGCTTTATTCATCTGAGCTCCTTAACCTGATCAAAGAATACAATTCTAACCAGTTACTGTGTCCCCCTCCTAACCAACTTTTCTTAAACCACACCTGGGTTTCTCAGAGCCCCCAAGGTCCAAAGCTTACACTTGAGTGACATTTCTCTTTTGTTGGCATCTGTAAAACATATAGCCAAACTCAGGTCCCAGATGCAGTTGGGTGGGAGAGCTGCACTTTTCCATATGAATTTTCTTATTATACAGTTTTAGATTACTCCAGCTTACATTCAACTGACAATCTATTAAACCTGTAATATTACATCTCTCCAGGTAAACTATCTCTAAGGCTGATTTCGCTTGTCCTTTACTAATCATAACAATTACATGATTTTAAATGAAGGCATTTGTATTATCTTTCACATTATTTCTTGAGCTGAGCCTAGGATTTCTACCTGACTGAGATTTTTATCGTAATTCTAGGGTTAAGTAGAACACAGAGCCTCTCAGTTTTGAGCGAGTGGTGAGCATGCCTTCCCTATCTTTATGAAGCTTGCTTTAAAAATAACACAACAAAATGCAAAGCTACGTACTGCTCCATAAGAGATTTCTTCAAAGGCTGCCACGGACTCTAAATGCATTTAAGAATCAGCGCAGTCCTATGTCAGAAAACCCCAAGCCTATGCATGCCACTACTTTACCCTAAGAATCACTGAAGTACCATGAGTCATTACAGTCTATACTCAACCTTATAAACAAAGAAAATAGATTAGTTAGGCATAGTAACCAGTTGGAACCTGGCATTAGACACAATCTTTTTAAGCTGGTCCTCACTACATATGTCAAAGTCAGTTCTCGAGTTGTCTGGGAAACAATGTGCCAGCGGACGGCAGCAGGAATCTGAGGATGCATGAGGGAAGGTGGGGCTCTTGCTGTCTTTGGGTGTTGACTGCTCTGTTTGCAAGCCTAAGTGCTCTTACAACTCATTTGTCATACTTTCCTTATGGGGCCATTATATATCTGCCGTGGCCTTTGCTGGTTTAAAATCAGGTTAAATGAAGGTCTAAGTGTTTTAGGCTCCACAGCATCGGAGGACCTGTAAATGCATGATGCACTGTCTTCTTCCCGCTTGTTCCAACAGCTGTCCTTTTAACCTTGGAAAAGCAACACTAGTTGGGAGGGGAAAAGTAATTATTGGCTCTATAATTATTCATGCCTTTTTTAAAAAGGCATGAATTTCTTAACTGGAACAGTTAAATATACTTTGAAGGCCAGAGAATAATCACAGCAGTAAGAAAAAGTGATGACCCTACTTGAGATATAACTGGCATCATTTAAATGTTTTACATCTTTAAAGTGTCATTTTGATTATACTGCATAGCAACTCTATGAAGTCATTCAGTGACCCATCCTGCTTCTCCCCAGGTGAGAAAAATGACTCACAGGTGAGTTCTAGAATTCTGACCTAGACAACACAGAAGAGCTGGCTGGGATTCCTACTCAGGCTCCTGGCTACAGGTTGAGATATCAAAGAGTAGACCCACCCCCACGCCCCCCAAAAAAAGAGTGGAGACAATAGTTGGGGCAGAGGAACTTCTAGAATCAGAATCAATGTTTCAGATATTTGCTGCTGCCTGGGTCCATGAGAAGGCAGACAAAGACTTCCTTCCACGAGCACTGTGTAAGATGGCAGTGTACAAAAATGAGAGGATGGAGAGGTAGAATTCTTCCTTCCTAGGCACTGAGCCAGTGGGAGGCCTGGCCTTGAAATCGAGGGCCTGCAGTTAAGGTGCTCTAGTACTGGCAGGGTGTGGTGACATTTTATTTGTGTGTTAATAAATACAGCTTGCCTGGAGATCAGAGGGAAAAGGCCAGCCATTTTAAGTAAACAAAGAAGTCAGGCAGTACCGTGTCGTGTCCTTAATCCCTTAGCAGGCAGGACCTCTGTGTGTTCAAGGCCACACTAGGGAACAGAGCCAAACTTGGTGACACATGCCTTTAATCCCAGTACCAACCATAGAGACCTGGAGGTCTGTACAGACAGACAGACAGTGACAGAGCTGTGTAGGAAGAGGAAGTGAGGTAGCTGGGCTAAGACCCAATGAAAGGGCAGAAAAGCAAGGCATATAAGCCTGGGTAGACAGGAAGTCACGTTCTCTTTGGAAGCTGCAGAGTTGGTGAAGTGAGGTTAGCCGGTGGCTTTCCGTATTTCCCTGATCTCTCTAAGGCTTTAACCCAAATTTCTGGCTCTGTGTTTTTTATTTAATAAGACCCTTTAAGACAGTGTAGAGAGGAGGATTAATGAATGGATCATGACTGTTTAGTTCAAGCCCCCTTGAAGGTACACAAAGAAAACACCAGTCCATGTCCACCATATAACTGCACTGCCTGGAGAGAGGCCTGCACTGGCTGGGGGAGGCCTGCACTGGCTGGGGGAGGCCTGCACTGGCTGGAGAGAGGCCTGCACTGGCTGGGGGAGGCCTGCACTGGCTGGGGGAGGCCTGCACTAGCTAGGGAAGGCCTGTACTGCCTGGAGAGAGGCCTGCACTGGCTGGGGGAGGCCTGTACTGCCTGGAGAGAGGCCTGCACTGGCTGGAGAGAGGCCTGCACTGGCTGGGGGAGGCCTGCAGTGCCTGGAGAGAGGCCTGCTCACTCGGAAGATGGAACAATTGTGACTTCCCTACACTTCAGCTGGGGTTGCTTGTAGTCACAGAGTATTAGACATTACCTTAAGAAATGCTTGTAACCAACATGGAAGATGCTTTTAAACTCTGCCTTTAAGGAGAGAAGGTTAAAAAAAAAAAAGTCATGACTGATTTCACTTTTAATCTTTAATGGATTCATTAAAGGAATTATCCCAATGACTTTTTTCTGTGGTAGGGGAGGAGGAGATTTGCAGGGGAAGGTTTCAGTCCAAGGTGAGCCATGTGAGAGATGGGCAGGTGGGATAACAGCCCCACAAGAATAAAGTAAGGTCATATTCTCCACTGATACTAACAGTTGGAGGAACTAGTCCATAGTGCCTCCCAAGGCAACAGATGGATCAGATGAATTAGTTACTGCCTCCCCAGGATGCTGGGCATCAAACTCTTCAGAGGGAAGGTGGTTAGGCAGGGCATCCTGCTAAAGCAAACCTGACATCTGCTTCATCTTCCCCTCGGCCTCCAGCTCCATACGGATATTTCAATGGATAGCGACTTGAAAGCTCCACATGGACTTCTCTTTCATTATTATTATTTCAAATGCTAAACGTTATCTACTTAAGGACCTTACCTTGGCTCCATGCCCTGACAGAAGGCAGGAGTTTTCAGCTAATAAGGGCCTGGAGGCTTTACAAGACCACAGGAGTTTTCAAAAATATTCCTACATATTCATAGTAGTCAAATTAATAGATCCAATGCCAGATGTAAAGTGGCATTTTATGGGTAGCTTTAAAAAGCTACTTTAAAATATGGAGTTATGAATCTAATTCAAAATCGTGTTACCTTTTCATCTTGGCTATGTGTTCTCTATTCTGTAAATGAACTAATCAGAAAAAAAAATTGGCATCTCTCTCTCTTGGAAGGATATTTGGCATTCAGGAAAGAAATCTAGGTTAAACACGTTTAACTGTTCTTTCTACAGCAACTAAAAGCTTTTCCTCTGACTTACTGAAGCAGTTCAGCCACATACAATGAAGGCAAAATAATAATAATAATAATGTGCCTTCCGATGGATTAAAACACATGAACCACAACTAGTTTTTTTATGGGCTTTAAGCTACTGAAGGGCTGCCAGGTGTATTGACAGGTATTAGGGTGACAAGAAACCACAGGTAACTAACTATACTACAAGGTCTTCTGAACACAGGACTCTGTGGCTGGGTCCTCACTGAGACTTGAATTAGAGAAAGGGAACCCTCACAAAATCTTTGTATAAATGTCTTATACAAAATCCATAAGACAAAGAGACATAGGCTATCAAATGTTAGCTACATGTGTGAACATAGCACTCGTCATTATATTATATCAAAGCAGAACAAAGCTATCAACTAAAACAATAAAATGCTCACACACCACTGCATCTTCATGTTGTATTTTGCATATAAAGACATATCTTTAACATCTTGTAGCAGCACTGAAAAATTTCGGAAACCCTTTATAAATAAATCCACCATATAATCCATGAGGCTGTGTATTACCTAGATGCCCATTTTATTACAAAAGAGAAAACTTGTTTAGAAACATGTGATTCTGTAAGTATTAACAAAGCACCAACTAATGCCATACGCCATTTATTACCTACTGATTTACTGAACAATTTCATTAGATAGCATTCACATATTCAGAGATTGTAAAATTAATTATCAAAGATATCAATAAGCATTTTGCTCCAGATCACAAAGCTAGTTGAACTCTGAGACTCGGGTCTCAAGATTCTTTCTGGGACAGTAACTTTTTATTTTATTTATAAAAACACGTGAACTGCCAGGCAGCGGTGGCACATATCTTTAATCCCAGCACTCGGGAGGCAGGCAGAGCCAGGCGTATCTCTGTGGGTTCGAGCACAGCCTGGTCTACAGAGTGAGATCCAGGACAGGTACCAAAACTACATGGAGAAACCCTGTCTCAAAAAACAAACAACAAACAAACAAACAAACAAACATGTGAACCATCCACTGATAGATGAATGGGGCAGAGAAAATATGGTATATAAACACAATGAATTATTATTCTGTCATCACAAAGAATTAAATCCTGCCATTTGTAGTAACTGGGATGAAACTGGAAGGTATTGCACTAAGTGGGCTAAGATGAACACAAAAAGTAAAATACAGCATGTTCTTACACATGTGGAAGCTAAGAACACCGATCTCATAGTTGTGAAGGACAGAACAGTGATTGTCAGACCACGAGAATAGAAGGGAGAGGAAATAAACAGAGAAAGGAAAACTAACGGCTCTCCCAGTGCACAGTCTGATAGGAAAGACACTTTCCAATCGTCCACAGCATAGTAGGGTAAGCATAGCTGATGACAATTAGTTATATATTTAGAATAGCAAATAAAGAAGATGCTGAACTCACACAACATAAAGAAAAGATGGATGTTTACAGAGGCACATAGAAGGCACACGGTAATGGATGCAGTCCTGCCAAAGCTGAAGAACCTATGGAGTCAGCTTGAAAGCTGTATGGACAGACATGAGCCACCTTCAAGATCATCATGGACAAGACAGAGCAAAGGAGGAAGGGTGAGGCAAAGGCGTGCTGTTTCTGAAGCAAGGCTTGTCCTAACTCAAGAAACAAAGGGAAGTACATCAAGTCATCAGTATGGAACAGTCACCAGTGCTGGCTGCTAGCGATCAGATGGAAAACACTAGAACTCATTAAATACACACACACACACACACACACACACACACACACACACACACACACATAAATATCTTATTTAATTGATGTAATGACTGACATAGTCATGTGGGAATAGCTATACTGGCTTTTGGTAAGTGAACCATTCATTCAACCTTTGGAGTGGATTGAGAGAAGAGTTCTTAGTGCAAGACTTTCACTTACGATTTAGTTGCAGAACTTGGAGGTACTTGCCTAGGAAGAAGGACGGTTGGGCAGAACCCAGCAGCACAGAGATTCCAACTTAGAGGGTCCCAGAAATAAAGACAGGAAAGACTCCCACCAGCTGTCTTTATAGGCAAGAGGGATGGATATCTTTAGGACAATAAGGTTTATGTCTGCTATCATAAACCTGGTCAAAAGCACATGTCTGAGGAGGTCACAGCTCTATGGCACATAAATCCAGTACTGCTGTTTTTGTTAGACAGACACATTGTTAAACAGCATTCTAAATAGTTACTATTATCCCTATATATTAGTACTACAGTCAGCCTTGGTCAGAGAAGCTTCTTTCTGCAGTGGGCAGCAGTTAACATACAGAGTCATAATTGGTTCATATGCTGAGAAGAAGTGAATGCTGAATGTTCAATCCTGTATGGGACATCTTATATCAACTCCCATAAGGCTCAGGGAACACCATAGTAGAGGAAGCAGAAAAAAAAAAATCTAAGAGCCAGCGGATGAGGAGTGCTGAGAAATGCTGGTTTTTAGATATGGCTTGACTCCTGAATTCACAGCAGCCGTTGTTACCTGCACAAGAGCAAGCCAGTCAAAAACTGCAGCCCGGACTGGAGAGAGGCTTAGGAGAAGGCATCCCAACAGCTGAGGGGCTATGGGAACTGATGGTTTCTGGGAAATGGGGAGTCATTTTCCTTCATGGCCATGTTCACTGGTGGTTTGTCCACGCTCATGCAGGCAGTACTAACTGAATTCAGAACATTACAGGAAACAAAACAAGACAAAAATGAGGACATAGGGGTGGGAAGGGACCACAGAAGGGGAGCGGAGAGTTAAATATGATCAAGTTAAATGTGTTAAAAATGGAAAGATGGCTGCAGCCGTCTTTTCTCTTAGAAGACTCAAACTCCCATTGTGAAAAATTAATTTGGGTTCAAGTGTTGTTCTTTAGAAGCAATGATGACTCTGGTAAAACCACTCTGACATATGCTACAGCCCTCCAGTGAGTATAATTGGATACGTCTTTGAGAAGAGCAGGGGCAGCGCAAATACAACCGACTGCTAATTTTTCAAGGGAACGAATGGCACTCCGCTCACCTCTGCTCTCTTGCTGCATGACTGCTCGGTTTAACTCTCTGTTACCAGACTTGCCTCCTGCACTCAGGATCCTGAGCCTTTTCTATTCTGTTTCTGAGGCTTCCACATATACAATCAACACTTAATTGTGTGGTTGCAGATCTGCAAGCATGGCCGTTGAATAAACACTGGCCCATCAAATTAAAGTTATTAAACTAATTTGTCTTGACAATTATGCAACCTGAGGAAACAGGCAGGGGGGGGAACCCTGTCATTTTGTACTACACACAAGTGGCATTTTACCAGTTGCAATCATTTCAAAAGCACATATAAACATTAGAGGGAATGGACTCGTATTTCACCATACAAAGACAGCAAAAACAAGGTGGTCCTGAAACTCCCGTGTTATCAGGCCTCTGCACAGTCCACTATAGGAAACAGGGAGGCAGAAATTTCCTTCACTTCAACATCCTGTTATTGAAATTTCTCTGAATCTATTTGCTTTTTTAAAACACAGAAGCAAATATTTGGGGATTTTTAGGCTCACTTCTTTCTGCTGTCACAATAAAAGATTAATTTGTAATCTTTTATCCCCTGTGTCATTTTTTGTTGTTTAATATTCTTCATGGTAGAAGCAGTTTTATAAAGGATTTTCCATGAATTTCTGAAGAGTTCTCACACTTGGCAAGTCCATGTGCTAGAACACAAAGGCAGGCAACCACCACACAATGCCCCCCAGACACCTTCTTCACTGTGGCCTCCAAGTTATCCCAGGATTTTACTGTATGAATTTACTTGCACAACAAGAGTAGCTTATGCCCTGTTCTGTGTACTTGTGTGAGAGCCAAGATACATCTTACTCATACAGTGAGTTCTCTTGCCCTTTATTGCCTACACGCTCCACCTCCAGAAGGGACAGACCAAAACTCAGTGCTCCTAAATGCTCAGATATATTCATAGTTAAGACTCTCAAATTATAAATATATGAATTAGTAAAGAGGGCATGTGTGTGTGTGTTAGCATATCTTTGTACTACTTAACATTGGCTGAGGAGCAGTTATGGTCAGGCCCAGTGCAAAGATCTAAGAAACGGGATACTTAGCAGGCTCTGTTTTCAATGTGTTGAATTGATTAGGGAAAAAATATCACAAGAAAATAACAATTGCATTCGAAGTATATATATAAACTGTAGAAGAAGCACAAAGCTATGAAGGATAACGGGGAGGGGCAATTACTCAGAAAAGCCTCAGTCAAGTAGGTCATCAAAGGCTCGAACATTTCCCCGGGAAATCTAGAGTTTTCAATATCTTCGAAGAATGGAAGCATGGGGAGAGGGTGATAAAAAAAAAAAAAAAAAAAAAAAAGAGGGAGCCAAGAGTCAGATTTAAAAGATAAGGAGCAAGGCTTACAATACAATGTAAAGGACTGAGGGTGTGGCTCAGGGGTAGAACACCCGACTGAATGTGCAAAGACTAACATTCAACTCCCAGAATTCCAGTGAGTGAGTGAATAAACAAAATTTAAAGCGCTTTGGAACTGCTCAAGTGTGCTAAGGAACCAAACTCCTTCTTTTAAAAATGGCTAAGGGGGAAGTATTAAACAGAATGTCTCCCTCTCCTTCACAAGCTGTACCTCTGCCTACACATAAGGAACAGGATAAGAGTGTCTCTGTATGGGTGAACGAACTATGGCCAATAAGTTAAGAATAACAGAATAAATATCTCAATTTACAACTTAAAAGAAGAACTGCTTATAAACACGTGTCTGTGTGTGGGAATGTGTGTGTGACTGCAAGTGTCTGCAGAGGCCAGAAGAGTGACAGGTGGTTGTGAGCTGCCTGAACTCTGCAAGGGCAGCTTGTGCTCTTAACCAATGAGCCATCTCTCCAGCTCCTGAAGCTCTAAAGCCCTTAAAACTCTTAATGAATTAGAACTTGTAGGCACAGAACAGCTAAAACTGTTAACACAGAAGCCTTTCCTTGTAGTACCTGAGGGTAAGATGCCAGAATCCCATGAAACAGCCCTCTGCCCTACTCCCCATGAAAACCAGAAGCGTAACCTGAATCTGACCCAGCCCCACCCCTGACAGCTCATCTGCAGAAAGCGTACCATGAAGACACTCAAATCCAAACAACTTAGGACAGAAGACCTAGTTCCCTTTTGCATTTTATGTTTAAAGGGTGAGAGAAGGGAAAACTTAGAGACTGGCTTAACAGATACTGTTAAAGAGTATAAAACTGGGACTTCATCTGGATTCCAATTTAAACGAAGAGTGCAAAGATTTTGTGAGGTTTTGATTTTATTACAAATTTCCTCAGTGGCTGGATATCTGACGGCAGTGAGCATCATGAAATAGTTTACGTGTATTCACGATGCTTTTGTTCTGTTCTTTGAAAGCTCTTACCTTTCCAGATATTCATAGTGAAATACCTATGAGTGGAATAAGGGATATTGGATCTTATTAGAAAATCAGGAGAACTCTACTCTACAATAAAGAAAATGGATCAACTATCAGTTGATGGCATGTAAAAGGTTCATTATACTAGTCTATATTTCATATATATATGAGGGACTTCCAAATAAGAGATGATAAAAAGAAAAATGGAACATCTCAATATAATTTGGTTCTTATCCTCAAATGGATCTCATGTTGTAAGACAATGAAATGGCTTATGAAAAATGACAGGTTTTAAAACTAGTCTTTTGCAGGCAAGGTGGCATATGCCTGAAACCCCAGCACTAGAAGACTAAGGCTAGCCTGGCTGGGATGCACAGCAGCTCTGAGGCCAGCCTGAGCTACCTAGTGAGACTTTGTGTCACAAAACATAAAGACATAATGCTGTTCTGAAAAGGACCCATAACACCATCATTTTAATGAGTTCATGTCTGTTCTCTTGTCCATTTCGTTCCAGAAATGTTTTAGAAAGGTGGGTTACTAACTTCAGGGTTAGTAGGATATGGCTTGTCAGGTAAAGACACTATCAAACCTAGTAACCTGAGTTCAGCACCAGATGGTGAAAGTAGAGAACTCAACCTACAACGTTACCTTTGACTCACACACACAGGCCATGGCACATGCATGCCCCACCCCAAACACACATAAAATAAATGTCAAAAATGAAAGTGGATTAATGTTTTAAGGACATAAAGTTGGGATATGGACAAGTTGGGGGAATCTAGAGGAAGTTGGAGGGGGACCTAGGGGATAGATATATCATTTTTCATTGTAGTCCTATATGAAAATGCTCAAGGAACAAATTTTAAAAACTGGACAAGAGTAACGAGGCAGGAGATGGGAGGTGACATCTCAGTCTCCCCTCAGAGAGCTAGGTCAGCGTGGGGAACCACATTAACTCCCTAACATGAAGAGAAAAGGACGTGACAGGTCCATACACATTTTGGGAATAAATATGGAAAGCCGTCCAACTGAAAGGAGGTTTGGGGGAACAGAAACACTTTGCATTGCACCAATGACTACTGCTCAAACTCATCTCCTCCTGTCCTGGAAGGTAAGCTCTGTATGCATTTTATTTCTGTACTGTCCTTACTGCCCAGGGACTAGGAAGTAAGCAGACTGTATCAACCTACATATGCACAGAGGGGATTGGAGATATGGGTGGAGTGAACTCACGCAAGGCACAGCTTCCACTGAAAGACATATGAAAAATGAACTGCGGAGTTGGGTTTTCTTTCATTGAACAAGAAAGCCAGCTTGACTGACAGGATAAGCAGAGCACTCCATGAGATTAGGAGAGAGGAGCCCACTTCCTTCTTGTGTTCATGCTCCTGTATGCTTAGCATATACTCCCACACAGTACAGTAGCTGGAGCACCGGCCATCACATCCAAGTTCCAGCTGTAAGTATGAAGACTCCATTTACTCTAGAGGACTATGATGTTCTCTGTGTGTTTTCATAATAAACAGCATGAAGACTTTTGACTTGCCAAATACTTAAATGTATCATTATCTGTTTTACCTAGGGATTTTTCTCCCTTAGAATATATCAAGTCATTATTCTGGTTGGTAATTTCCCAGACAGTCAGAGATGACCAGCACAGTCTACCAGAATGTTCACCAGTCAGCTGTGTCATATCCACCTAGGTTTACACCTTAACCTCAGTTAGTCATGACAAGAGATATTCCAGAGAAGTTCTACTGAGGATAAGAAACAACAGATATGTGCCTTCAAGGTGCATAGATTGAGGTTACAACAACTGAACAGCTTGGGGTTTAAGGCAGTGTGTGTGGACCTACTCTTTGAAAGTAACAGCCTATTAGGGACCACTGTCAAGTATTTAAGGGTGGCCACACACTGGTGAGGCGACTCAATGAGTACAGTGCCAACAGCATGGTGATGAAGGACTAGATCCTAGGGTTACCGTTCTGTAGCCCAAGGAAATGAACTTGGCCTCCAGCCCTCCTCTGCAAAACTCAAGTGTGAGAGATTTCCAAAGTCTCTCTGGCCTGAAAACCCTGTGGCTAAATCACACGTTGTGCAGAGATGTCATGTATGGTTTCTAAGTTTGACCATAAACCTTCACACCGAAGAATATTTTTTCATCTTTACAGTTCCAACAAGAGTAAAGAAACCACAGAGCTCTGAGCAAGTCTACAGTCTGATGAGAGCAGACACAGGTTGGATAGGACACACCCCATCTCTGTCAAACCTCTGCATTTGGAGGTAAACTATGAAATCCCTTGATTCTATTACACACACAAAACAAGAACTGTGGGTGGCTCACCTCTAGAGGAGGGCAAGAGGCAAATGGCAGGTCTCCGAGAGTCTCTCAACAGTGGAGGCGGCAACAGTTAGCATGCTAGTGTGGCTGGATTTTGACTTAAGAGTGTCAGAAAACTAGCAGTTAAAAACCATATCATGGGGCTGGCAAGATGGCTCAGCAGGTCGAAATGCTCATGTGCAGGTCTGACCACCTGAGTTCAATCCCTAGATCCCAAGAGCTATCAGGAGGGAACTGACTCCCTAGAGTTATCCTCTGGCCTCCAGTGTGTACCAGGAGGGAACTGACTCCCTAGAGTTATCCTCTGGCCTCCACAGTGTATCAGAGAATGCAGGCACCTGCACTCACACCTGTGCACACACATACAAAATAAATTAATATATGTATTTTTTTAAAGTTTAGGGCTCAGCAGGTTAAAACACTTGCTACCAAGTCTGACTGACAGCTTAATTTTAACCCTCAGGATCCACGTGGTGTAGGGATAAAACCAACTCTCAAGGGGTATCTCTGACCACCACCACCCAACACACACACCAAGGAATGGCATGAAGGAATGCGCGTGCGTGCGTGCACACACACACACACACACACACACACACACACACACACACACACACAGTGTGACTAAAAAACCCTACTGCAATCTCTGGAACAAGTATGAGATTCGCTTTTAATTAAAACAATGCTGAAAGAACAATGGAGGGGAGGAAGGAAGCCGGAAATGCAGTGAGCACTTCATACCCTGAAAGTGTGTCAGGCCACTCTGAGCGGGGTTTGCCAGACTCAATGAAATCAGAACCGTTTCAGAAAGATTCTTCTTTGATTCCCAATTAAAGCCTGGGCTAGGCAAATGGAAAACAATAATTTTATAAGTACATGCAGGGCTGTGAAGATGGCTATCAGTGAAGCTCTTGCTATGCAAGTGTGAGGACCGGAGTCCATTCCCCAGCGTCCCCAATGAAGGCCAGGAATGGCAGTGTATCTCTGTAAACCCAGCACTGGGGAGACACGGGCAGGAGGATCCCTGGGGCTCTCTGGCCAGCCAGTCTAGCCAAACGGGCAAGCTCTAGATTCAGTGAAAGACCCCATCCCCAAAAGTAAGGTGGTAAGTGGTTGAGGAAGACACTCAACATCAACCTCCTGCTTCCCCGCGTGTACCACACCCCCAATATACACATGTGCACATATACACACACATAAATACATACAGAAACCTTGGAACGTGTGGTCATGGATTACCTAACCACCAGGTCTCTGCAGTGTCTTTGCCTTTGTCCCACTTCTGCTAGGTCTTCACAGAATACAACCCATAAAATTACCAAGTAGTATGTCTTTGCAAATGACATATTTTTGCTTGAACTAATTAATACCTAAATGACAGCCTGCATCTATAAGCTATAATCTCACAGGGTTAAGGATTATCACTAAAAAATCTATATTTTATAGGTCTCTGTAAGTAAACTGAACCTGGCCGGGCAGTGGTAGTGCACACCTTTAATCCCAGCACTGGAGAGGCAGAGCCAGGTGAAGCTCTATGAGTTCGAGGCCAGCCTGGTCTACAGGGCGAGATCCAGGACAGGCACCAAAACTACACAGAGAAACCCTGTCTCGAAAAACCAAAAAAATAAAAAATAAAAATAAAAAAATAAATAAAATAAATAAACTGAACCTGTCCGTCTTTTGACCCTGGGAGTATTGTTTTCGGATCACACACACACACAATGGACCACTCTTCCTAAGGCAAAGCTAGCAGTCAGGGATGGCTATGCTTTAGAACTAGGGTACTCTTCTTCAGGTCCTTCTTGTGTACAACTTTCCGCCGTCACACAGAACAACAGACAGGAGTCTCGCACTGACAGAGCATGAAGAACCTAATAAGACAGGACATTGATGAACAAGTTCCCTAGGTCAGACTCTGCGGTTTTGCTCCTTAGAAATGATGCAGGTGCTTACAAAGCACCAATGTCTTAGAAATCATCTCAATTCTCCCCGCATTCCTTTTCAGATCCAAGCTCTTATACACTGCGGCTGCATCCTCTTTCTGACCTTCTCACCAGGGCTCAGCACCAGCCGACCAAAGGAAGCCAGAGAGAGGAAAGTTAAACCACATGTTTTTAGCGAGGCTATGGAGATGGCTCAGTGATAAAGGCACTTGCCTCACAAGCCTAACAACGCGAGTTCACGCCACAGAACCCATGTGGAAGGAAAGAACCCGTCCCGAGACTGTCCTTTGAACCAAGCACATGCACTAATAATAAATTAAAATATAAAAACATTTGTAAGTGCCTCAGGGTCTTCCTTTCAGTGAAGGCAACATACACCATCAACACAGGTCATCAATTTTTTCCCATATTGTTTCCACTTTTCAAGCTCTACAGATCCCACCCGTACCTTCATCCGACGGATTCATACTTACTCAAAAGAACATGTTAAATTCTAGTTGTGTACCATTTGTACAGTCCAATATGACACTGCATAAAGAAGTGAAATCACTGGTATTTTAACTATGACCAAACATCTAT
The DNA here is from genome assembly GCA_902168405.1 of Peromyscus aztecus. Classification (NCBI taxonomy): domain Eukaryota; kingdom Metazoa; phylum Chordata; class Mammalia; order Rodentia; family Cricetidae; genus Peromyscus; species Peromyscus aztecus. The sequence continues at coordinate 20,297 of CABHPQ010165822.1, read as the reverse complement.
AAACAGAAATATTACAATAAAACATGTCCAAAAGAAAATGTTTTCCATAACACAAAATGATGGGGAGGGAGGGGGAACTGTGAAGGAGGGAGGGGAGGAGGGAGGTGGCGGGGGAGAAAAAAACCAGAAATGGAATATAGGAGAAAGGGGACCAGTGGGAAGAGAAGCAAGGGTTGGTAATGGAGAGGCACACACGAGCAAAGTACAATGTCAAAAATACATATATCAAAATGCCATAATGAGGCCCATTACTTTGTATTCAAACATATACATACATATGTATGTATATTTAACATAGGGAGGAAAAAACTTTATTTAAAACATTAAAAAAGCTAACTAAAAAAAACAAACAAACCCTCAAGGGTCGGGGAGATGCTGGGTGAGTAAGGCGCTTGCTGTGCTACCATGGAGATCTGTGTTTGAAGCCCAGCACTCACGTAAAGACAGGAGGGCAGGAGACATCTGCAGCCCAGTACTGGGGAGGCAGGCACGAGGGTCCCGGGAGCTCACTAGTCAGTCCGTCCAGCTGACTCAGTCAGAGAGCTCCAGGCTCAGTGAAGAGACTATCTCCGAAAGAAAGGTGGGGAGCAAACAGAAAGACACCTGATGTCAGCCTACACACACCATGCACACAAACACACACACAGACACATACAATGACTCACTCCTAGGGTGGTTTGTGAGACTCAAAAGCAAATAAAGGACATTTAAAGCTGAGTTGGTAAAGTGCTTGTCTACCAAATGTGAAGCTCTGGCTTTAATCCCAGCACAGCACACACTGGCATGGCAGCACCAAGATCTAAGAACCTGGCAAGAGGATGAGAGGCTCACGTTACCTTTGGCACTATGGAGCTCAATGCCAGTCCAGGAGGAGGGTGGTGGTGGTGGTGGTGGGGGTGGTGGTGGTGGTGAAGAATCTCATAATAAAGCAAGGATCTACAATCTAAGAAATGGCACTGTGATTCTAAGTACTGATGCCCTCAAGTTAGGGCCTCTTTACTCTCCTCGATTGGTCAGGTAAGTATGGACGATACACAAGGGCCCTACGCACAAACTCACTTCTTGTGACTAAGGAAGACGAAGGAACTTTCCTTTTCTGTGTCTCACACTGTATTTCTTCCTGCCCCAAGCCTCCTCATACACAAACATCCTCCCCATTTTGTGTGTTTTCACAGGCAAAAATATTGTCTCCAAACACTTAAGTGAATGCTGTTCCATTTTCTCCCGCCTAACTGAAGAACCTTTGACTTTTTCCGGAGCAGTTCATTGTGCTGTCACCTTTAGTGACTTAAAGAAGCCCCACAAGGGTGATTTTTCTTTGTGGACTATGACACAGCCTTCAAAGTTTACAGTCATAAATTGTTGCCCACTGAGAACAATTTCTCAAACTTGTTTAAATAATTACACAGACAGCGAAGGTAACTACTCTCTCCCTAACACCTAACGTGAAGAATGCACAGCCTTTACTCCGAATAACCTATAATGAGATAAACTTACAAAATAGAAGAGTCCAAAAGGAGCCTCTCAACTGGAGGGCACCATTTGTTATTTGGTGGCACCTTCTGGGAAGGCTTGATATTGCAGCTCAGCTCTGTGGAACACAAACTCCCAAGGAAATGTAAGTGGGAACTATTTGTGAGCAAGGGAATGAGTCCTAAGACACTTTATAATGATGTGCAGTCCACAATTGCAAGAGGGTTCTCAGTGAGTATCTGTAAGAAGAGCTAGCAGTTCCTGCCTCTGCTTCCCTGCCTCTGCCACCCGACTAAAGGGATTAAGTGTATGTGGGTATCGCCACACATGGCCAGTTTCCACAACCTTTAAACATGCCAAACTTGGGTAGTTTCTTAATCTCTGAGCTGCCACCTTTTCATCTATAAAATGATGGCAATCATGACATTTAATTCACAGAACTGTGTTGAGAACTTAGCAAGGCAATTAGCATGGGAATCACTCCGGAGAAGTCCAACTATACCTTTGTGACATTCCTGTGGTGTGGGACAGCTAGCTCTGCAGAGACTATGTTGTGTCCAAAGATGAGATAGAACACAATTACACAGACAATAAAATGTGAAACACTGCCCTGCATAGGTGATGCAATCCTTGAGATCTAGAATTTACTGGAAGAGATGACAGACCAATGTATGTGAGTGAAAGCTCTCAGCCTTGGCAACTGCTGGTGATGGCCAACTGTATGACAGAGCCCTTTGACTGTTTACAACCTTTGTACCTCCAGGACTTTTAGGAATTACTTCATTTTAAAGGTAAGATATCACACTGAGTTTAACCTGCACTGAAACAAGGAGAGTAGGCCTTTAGCTGGTTTTTTTTTGTTTTGTTTTGTTTTTATCATCTTTTTTTTTTTAAGGTGCTGGAGAGACGGCTCAGTATTGACAGCACTTGCTGTTCTTGCGGAGGACCCGGGCTAGATCCAACTCAGGGTATCCAACTCCATCTTCTGGCCTCTGTGGACAGTAGACACACACATGGCACAATACATACATGCCAACAATCATATACATGAAATAAAAATAAATTTAAAAAATCATTTTCTTAGCTACTTCTTACCCTTATCTGCCTCTCTCTTTTTAAAATCAGGTATATGGATGAATCAATGACAACGTGGTTGGCTGGAGGACATCATCCTCAATCTGATCCCTTCCAACCAGAAAACAAGAAGCCCGTGAAGAACAGCAGGTGAAGATGCCCATTCACAGCACAGATTTCACTTTCATACAATTGTTTAAAGAATTTCTACACTGAGCTGAATTGACCAAGGGTAAGAAAGAACTGTAACCCCTTCAGGTAATTTCACCTTCAGCTGTAAAACACAGAACATAGGAGCCCAGAATGAGAGGTTCCCCCTGCCCCCTGGAGTGAGGCAGCCCCTAATGAATGGCCTCTCCAGCTGGAGCTCCCCAAACATAGCCTTTACAGCTCCTGCATGTGCAGGAATTACAAGTCATTAAAAAGCCACTTTGAAAACACAATAAAGACCTTCTTCTCTGCTGCAATGCCCTTCCACCACATAAAAACCTAAGGCCAGGCCTTCAGCAGCAGGACATTTACTGCCAGCCCCAGACGGTTTAAGGAGGGCAATGAACAGGGTGGGGCTGGAGGAAATGAGGTACAAACAAAAGAGGGGATGCTAACTTTCTTTCTGCCTCCCTTCTTCTCCTTTTCCAAAGAAACTCCTGCTGCTGTGGTTTGAAGTATTGACCCACTGTCCACTGGGGGCGGGGGAGGAGCGGCCAGGGGGAGGGGAAGCTACCATATGCTGAGATTTTCCTTTTCTCCCTCAAGATTTCTATCCAAGAAAACACTTTGGTCAGCCAAATCCATCAGAAGATGTAGCTTAAGTCTTACTCTCATACGACAATTGGAAAGAGTAACATTTTTACCAGATGTAATGTTCCTCCAGAAAAGATGATGGAACTTTGACCATGACCTGCACATTAGGATTGAATCTCTACAGCACAAAGTAGAAGGCACAAAGGCAGAAGACAAGGGAACTATCACCACAACTGTACCTAGTCATGAACAGCCACCTCAAAATTTTACTTACTGTTTTTCCTACCTTTCTGCTATGAATACAAAACTTTGCCCCCTCCCACAATCAATCAATCGATTCCATAGGCTTCCTTTAAAACAATTATATGAAAAGCAAATGCAAGCAAGACACTAAGAAATTACAGAAGGTATGAATTATTTTTATTATCCATTAAAGTAGGTGCTGCTTAATAAAAACCACAATTATAAATACTTGTGGATAATGATATACCCAGACTCTGACCCTTCTCGGCTGCTGTTCCTAACAGTCACCAGCAAGAACAGACGCCTGTTAGTCAGTGAGGCCCAAGCATCCCTATGCAGCACCAGAAGTAAACTCTACACCCAGAACTGACTTCCTTGCAGCAGCGGTTCTCAACCTTCCTAATAGTGGGACCCTTTAATACAGTGCTTCAGGCTGTGGTCACCCCCCAACCATAAATTATTTTCATTGCTACTTCATAACTATAATTTGTGTTACTGTTATGAATCATAATGTAAATATTTTTGGAGACACAGGTTTGCCAAAGGGGCTGCAACTCACAGATTCAGAACCACAGTCTAATGCAAGTGACCAAGGTTCCTCAATGTAGTCTCAATAAAACATCCCATTAACAAATTTTTCATATTTGATCACTCTCTATGAGTCAGGACTCTTCTCTCTACTCCCTTCTCCTCCTATCCAAATTCCTCTGCAGGGAAAGTTATTGATGAACTTTTGTGTGATTAAAATTAGGTTTCTCTGAAAATGAAAAGTTATCCAAAGAATCACAAACATTCAAAAAGAACTCCTTTGGTTATGTTAATGGAACTCAATGATGAATCATTTCTGGAGAAGTTCTCTTTTAACAGTGAAAGAAAAGAAGCAAGGGAGGGAGGGAAGGAGAGACAGCAGACCGAAGGAAGGAAGAGTTCAATGTCCTGGGTGGAATAATCTCTTTGATCACATTTTAATACAAAGCTAAAAGATCCTGTGAAATTGTGTCTTAACTTTTATATAAAACCATTCTTTGACCTGTATTTTCCCCATGACCATGTAGCATGTGCAAATCAGGAGCAATGCCATCTCTGCACTACCCCAAGACAAAATGACATGTACCAATTAACACTCCACCACCACCATCACCATATAAGGCCATACTTCTGAAAAAGGAAGGGGAATTCTGTAGTCTTGAAGACCATAACAGCTCTTTTTCAGCCAAAGGTTACAAAGTTTCTCAGAAGCCAGGTTACATACAGCAGTAGCTAACTTTTTTTCCTGGTTGATGTGTCAATGGCTTTATTTGGGCTGACTTAATTTTCATAAGACTCACACAGCACAGATCAGACCAGAACCTCTGAACATTACTGCCCAGAATCCTGATAGCACTAGGACACAAAAACAGTCTATCAGCAACAGCTGGCAGACTTCCCATCACCTATCTCCTCATCACCCTCCAATAAACCAGAGGCCTCTGAAAAACATGCCACAAAGCTACGCATGCAACAAAGTTATGGATACTGACCTGGCTTCCCTCTTCTCCTATACAAGATATATATGCAAATCTGACCAAAAAGACTTGTATGAATCAACAAGCTGGGTTCCCTAATCCTTCTTGATAGAATTGATTCTTACATTTTGTTTCTACACACACATATTAGCTAGGCATGATAACTCCTGCCTGTAATCCCAGCACTTAGGAAGAAACCAATGCAGGAGGATTATTTTTAGTTTGAGGCCAGCCTGGACTAAAAAGTGAGTTCTAGACAAGCCTGGACTATACAATGAGAACCTATCTCTAACAAAGAAACAAACAACCCAAGTCTAACTTGGTTATGGAAAAGCTTCTTTAGAATAAAAAGTCTATACTGAAGTCAGGTCTGGTGGTGCACACCTTTAATCCCAGCACTTGGGAGGCTAAGGTAGGTGGAGCTGTGAGTTCAAGGCCAGCCTGGTCCACAGAGCTAGTTCCAGGCTACAGCCAGGGCTACACAAAGAATCCCTGCCTCAAACAACAACAACAACAACAACATCAACATCAACAAGAAGTCTATACTGAGACAAGATGTCTTTACAGACATACCAGGTGTATAATTGTCTCTCCAGCCTTCTTTTTAGCTGTTGTTGTGGTGTGTTGCATAAATGTCCAGGTATGTTTGTGGATATATGTGGAGAGTGTCTTCCTCACTCTCCACTTTTTAAATAAAATTTTAAAAATTAAAATATAATTGCATCATGCTCTTCTTCCTTTTCCTACCTCCATCCACTTCCTTATTCCCCTTGCTCTCTCTTGAAATCGTGGCCTCCTTTTCTTTACTTATTATGTTAAACATACACACACCCCTAAATATATAACTTGCTCAGTTCGTGTATGTTTTCAGGACTGGCCACTTGGTATTTATCGGACAACCAATTAGGCTTTTCCCTGAGCTCTCTCAGCATTCCTCAGCTGCCTCTAGTTCTTTGTCTATGGGTAGGGCCCCATGAGATTTTCCCCTTCCATATTTTCATGTCTATTGGTGGTGCACTTTTCAGGTCTTGTTCAGGTCTTGTTCAGGCTCTTACTGAACCTGGAGCCCACCTCTTTGGCTATACAGGCTGGCCAGCAAACTCCGCGGATCCATTTGTCTTACACCTCACCCTCCATGGGTTATAGATGTGTCCTGCCATACCCAGATTTTTACATGGGCACTACAGATAAAACCTCAGGTCCTCATGCAGGTGGAATAAGCCCTTTTAAGACTAACCCTCTCCTCAGACTATTTCATAGCTTTCTTAATTCTTAAACTCTTCTCACACATACATTTTTTTTTTCTCATTTGCAGGGTCCATGATGTCTACTTGTTCTTTCTAAAATTACTTACTACCCTATCCTCACAAATGAACACAATCAAATAACAAAACTTGACAGGACCCTGGAAAAACCAGGCCGTCAAATGACCCATACTCAGGGGCCAACCAGTTCACCCCCAAGACAATAGGAACTATGCTCCTGAAGTTGAGAGTGAGGCTCTGGCTACTCGGGACAACATTCCAGTTCCTGTGGTGCTGTCTGTCTTGAACACAGGTGAAATGGCAGGTATAGGACAATCTAGATGGCTATCTTTACTGCTGGATAAGTTGAATCCCAGTTCTCCCTGAGCCCTTGGCTAAGGGGAACGTCTCTTGAATTCATGACTTAAACAATTAAACCAAAAGCAACAAAATAAAAGCATTTAGTACCAAAAGACTTATAAGGAAAGCACAATTGTTGAGTTTTATACCTAAACAACACGCAAAAGTTTTTAGATGCTTTCTCTGCCATGCTACATACAGCACATGGCAGAAATTCCTTGTGATCACTGGTTCTACGGCTCCAATAATTCTAAAAACGTACTACCCACTGTACATAATTAACAATTCTAACTCTTGGCTTTCAAAGGACTTTCAAGGTGTCCATTTGGATGAATATACCAAGAAGAATAAGACTTTAATGAAAAGAAAGGCATGTTTTATAAACCATGCATAAAGGGGAAAGAACAAGGGACGAACAAAAGAACAGACAGAAATGCCCAGGGAGGAAGCCCATGTGTGCCAAACTCATGAGAAAGATCGATAGTGCCTTACAAACACCATTTGGTCTCGTCACAAATCAGCATTTTAAAAAGGGGCCTTTGAAAGTTTTGATCATTGAAGAAAGAAGAATTCTTTCTAAAATAAAATTTCCATAAACCATCACTTACTCATACTAATTACAACGTATTCTGGTTTTTCAAATGTTGGTGATGACATGCTAAGTTGATCTCATAGTTTACCAGTGACTCACAACCCAACTCTGAGAGCCTTCTTTCTACAAGAGTCATAACATTTCAGTACATAGACAAAGTTGCCAAACTCTACTCTTGACATATTAATCACACACTGAGAGCATTTCAGGGTGATCTGAAACAAAAACTAAATACTCAAAAAAAAGTAGTATCTGCATTAAGAATAAGTTTCCAACTAAGAGGAGAGGCTCAGAGCAAACAAGGAAAAAGAAATACTTGGGCGAGCAGCATAGCTCATCCCACTCATTTTTATTTCACAAGCTGTAAGGATTTAGTCTTTCCCTAGCACTGAACAAACCACCCAGTCCGCAGCATTTTGTGTGACACATGCTTCTAACCTTTGAAGAGAAGTGTGGATCAGCCCTACAGAATATGAGGAGGAGATATCCCCGGACCAGTGAGGACTGGTACTGGCACCTTCTCCTGACACTGGCTGGCTTGCTTTACAGAACAGTGCAAACCCAGGTCAGGCAGGGAAAGGCCTCCTATCCTTTGCCAGTATTTAAATAAGGGACATCCATGGGAAACATCATAGGACAGAAAGAAAAGTGTTCTGAAATTGTCAGTGACCTTTGTTGACCATGGTCTAGCATGCTGACAGCCGAAGAAAGGAGGGTGCCGGGCCTAATGGTCACGGACACCAAATAACTGAAAAGACCAACTTAGAGAATCCAGAGAGGTGAAAGGATGGAACCTCATGGCGAGTGATAGTCAGTCTTGAAAACAGAATCAAATGCTGTCCAACAGTTCGATCGCTAGATGTGCAAGATACAGCTAAGAGGTTAAAGCTGATAACTGCAAAATCCCTGCATCCAACTCTGCAAATCTGTAACTAGAAGCTTAAATCACAATATCAAACAACTGGGGTATTAGATGGTCAGATGCTTTTTCAGGCATCTAGAAGATAATCCAGCCCACCAGCAAACACACAGCAGATCATGCAATCCCTCTCTCCCAGTCAGCGGCTACCCCATGAAGGAAAAAAAAAAAAAACAGTTTGATTTTCAAATTGAAAATAGTTTACAGGTACATATGCAGATCAAAGTTTCAATATGCATAGTATACAGTTATAACAAAGCCTCACTTAATGTTGTTGTTACAAAATCCCAGCACTGGGCCTGGGGGCTGGCTTAGGAGGAGAGTGCTTGCTTGTTATGCAAGGCAAGTCCCCAGCACCACGCAGAACCACCATAAACTGTAACCAATTCCCCCTTTATTATTTTTTTTTAATCTTTAAAAATTACTTCATTATAACGACCACAGTTGTACAGTGCTTCTTAGGTTCCTCTCTGAACTTGACTTTCCATTCTACTCAAGCTTGAGTGCTTGAATACAATCTAAGTCAGCAATCACTACAGAGCACTGTAACAATGCTTCCAAAGGCACTGAATCTTTACGTTGCTGTTCAGACAACCTTTATGGCACTATGGAATATATTTCTCCTCCCTTCACAACTTCAATCACAGCCTAAAAAACTCCACAGACTCCTCAATGGTTCCACCTCCTTCTTCCCATGAGTGAAGGAAATTCACTGTAAGGCTGCAGCCCTTCCTCTCTTCTGTAGGGACAGCATCCATGTCCTCTCACTTCTTACCATGAAGCTGTCTGAAATAAAACCCGAGACTTGCTAAAGGGAAGGAGGGAGGGGACGCAAGGCTACTCACGTCAGATTTCGAGGACATATTCTCCTCCACGTCTGAGTCGTTGGGATCCACAATATCATCGAACGGCGGCAATGTTGACTTCTTCTTCTCGGATGTCTCGCTCTCAATTTTGACCTTTCCCATCTTGACATGAGGTTTATCTTTTACCTGCTTCTTGTCAGCAGAACAAGTGAGTATCAGTGGTGGCGCACTAGAAAAACTTTTAAATAAAGCCTCTGAACTACTCTTTTTCCTTTTTTTGGCTGAGAGTTCTTCAGAATCGGAAATGGGGGGCCTTTTACTGGGAGCCTTCTTATCCTGCTGTCCACTGGTGATGGTGAGTAAGTTACTGTCTGCTTTTGGCTCTTTTGACATGGGTTTAGGTTCCTTGAAGGCCATTTTAGGAACTATTTTTTCTTCTTTCAGTGGCTTGTTTTCTTTGGGTTTCTTGGAGGAGTCTTTGGAAGATTTGTTGTGATCCCTGGAAGGTTCTTTGAAGGCACTTTTATGTTCTCTGGAGTCTTTAGAAGGTTTTTCCTTGTGCTCCTTCATTAATTTGTGAGGCTTTGAAAAACTGGTACTACTGCTGCTGCTGCTGCTGCTGCTACTGCTGCTGCTGCTGCTGCTACTGCTGCTGCTGCTGCTACTGCTGCTGCTACTGCTGCTGCTGCTGCTGCTGCTGCTACTGCTGCTGCTGCTGCTGCTGCTGGTATGAATGCTCCTGTTAGGGTCCTGCAATCAGGAGAAGAAAATCAAACTCTCAAAACAAAATAGTAATGAAGAATGTGAAGCAGTGGTTCTCAACTTTCTTAATGCTGCAAACCTTGAACACAATTTCTCACGTTGTGGTGACTTCAACTATAAAATTATTTCATTGCTGTTTCATAACTGTAATTTTGCTACTGTTATGAATCATGTAAATGTAAACATCTGACATGCAGGATATCTGATACTCAACCCCCAAAGGGGTCTTGACCCATAGGTTGAGAACCACTGGTCTCAAGTCAACTTCTGTGAGCTCCAACTATATAAAATGTCCCTGTTTTGCTTTCAATCAATCCCTAAAGTACCCCAAATATTTTAACTGCAGTTCCACAGGTGGGAATAATGCATGTAAGAAAGTTACTATGATCAAGAATTTAATGAGATAAGCTATCTCCTCAACCATTGGAGGGATAAATTTACAACACTTACATTAAACAAATGCTAACAATATGCTTGTTCTCGATGGTACAAAAATGGATAGCACATGGCCCCACTATAAACAGCTCCGGCGTACCTAGCTATGATTGATGGGTATTGAAAGCACCACCTACAAAGCCCTGTAACAACTGAAAGAAGGGGGCTATTCAGTTGTGCTGAGAGCATGGAGAAAAGAATAAATCCTAATTCTAAAGACACCAACCTATGAACAAGCAGCACAAGCAGACTGCTGCTATTAGAAACAGAAGAATGGATGGCACTGGTTGACTAGAATAAACTAAAAGAAGGAGCAAAACAGACTGCATTTGAATAGCAGCATCTAGCTACAGCACAAGATTGAGGCGGAAGCAGAAAAGTCATCAGGGAAACACAATGAAGCCATGATACATGAAATCCTAAACATCTCTACCATTTATGCCAATCACAAAGCCACCAAAAGAAAGAATCCTTGATGTGAACTGAAACTTTTTTTAAGTCAAATTTTCAACAATTGAAGAATATCTTTCTCTCACTAAGGACGAGAAAAAGAAAAGCAGAAAGCAATGGAGCACATCAAAGACCTCACCTATCCAATGGACAGAATCTTCAGCAACTATCGTTGTACAATCCTGAGAAGGAGGTAGCTATTCATATTTTATTTTAAATGTGACCAATTTTCCTACTCACCACAATACCTCAAAACATATAACCTGAGCTGGAGAGATGGCTCAGAAGTTAGAAGCACTAGCTGTGCTTCCAGAGGACCTGAGTTCAATTCCCAGCAGCCACATAGTGGCTCACAACATCCAGCCCTAGAAGATCTGATGTCTTCTGGCTTCCACAGACACTGCATGCACATGGTGCAAAGCCACACATTCAGGTAAAACATCCACACACATAAAGTTTAAGACAGATATACCCAAACACACATTTCTACATAAAATCTCTACATAATCTATTTAGGAACAAAATCTGAGTCTATACTTAACATATTTGTGAGTCTTTACTATTAATAGCAAAAATAAGAAACAATAGGAGATCCTAGGCATGAAAAATCCACATCAATACTAAAAGAATAGTTCTTTCCTAATCACTTCAACCTCCTACTGGAACCAGAGACAAATTCCAGTCAGGATTTCCATCTTCAGGGTCCTTCTCTTTCATGTCTGACTCACTCACTCACTTAAGCCCAATGCCGTATAACCCATCTGATAGTCTTTAAACATCCAGCATGACACAAGAAAGAGGTTGTATGTAGAGCCTTTCAACAAGATGAGCAATCTCTTATTTATTGCATCTACAGGAGGAGGGGGTGGGTATATATGTCCACTGATAGACATCAGAAAGCAATACCCTACATGAAGATCTCTGTTCTATGCCAGTGGGAATATGTATTTTTGTTTCCTATAAAAATCATCTGCCCTCTACGTATAGCAAAATAGCTCAAATTATTTCTTTTCTAAAATGAGCATCTGGTTTCAAAATTACAAAACGGATAAAGTTACTAAGCAAAGACTTGTTTTCATGCTTCAAACTAGCTAGATAATTCTTTACAAAGCATTTTAACCTAAGACTTTAAAACATGCTACTAAATATAGAATTCATATTACTGAAACTACATTATTTAATAAATTCTATTACAGGACATTTCCTGGCATGTTAAGCAATACTATGAATAATTAAAATAACATATAATGGACAAACTAAATTAAGGAAGAACATTTTCAAATCTAATATCCTTGAAATTTTTTAATTGGTTTGTTGACTCACTGAATTTTGGCAATTTACAATCAGTTCTCTAACTATGTCTACACCAAAGCATTGCTACTAAACATTCAATCTATATGGAATATTACACATATTTTAATAAATATAACTTTTTAAACTATCAACATACTTCTAATGCTACACATTAAAAACCAATAAGCATCAGGAAGTGGGGGACTTCTACAGGGAAACTTAAATTATTTATTAATAATATCTGTAGAATACACAAGAATTCTTAATAAAGAACACAGTGGTTGGTCAGAGAGATGTCTCAGCAGGCAAAGGTGTTTGCTGTCAAGTCTAACAACCTGCATTTGATCCCCAGGACCAACATGGTGGAAGGACAAAAACAGACATACACCAGTTGTCCTCTGACCTCCATAGGACGTACACATGTGTGCATGCACACGTATGCACACTTGAGCACACATGCACACACACACACAAAATAAATACAAATTGAAAAACAAAGTACTCAGTGATACTAGATACAAATTTTTATCTTATAGTTTATGTTCTTGTCTTAGTCATGTGCATATATAATAAGAAATTCGGAAATGCATTTTTTTTTACAACTTGAGCTATTTAGTGCCCACTTTATCTACTCCAACGAACAAATGGCTTCATCACTATTCTCCCTTTATCATTACCACCTCACAAAGCTTTCTTGGGTGTGGCAGCAATGGCCAGTAGTCTTAACACTCAAGAAGGATGGGCCAGTATATCTCTGAGTTCAAAGCTAGCCTGGTCTTCATCCATGCTGCAAGTTCAAGGCCAGCCAGGGATATATAGTGAAACCCTGTCTTGAAAAAAAAATCAAATCAGGGCTGGAAAGATGGCTCTGTGGTTAAGAGCAGGTGTTGCTCTTGCAGAAGACTAGAGATCAATTCCCAGCACCCACACGGCAGCTCAAAACCATTCCTAACTCCAGTTCTATGGGACCTTACCCCCTCTTCTGGTTTCCACAGGCTTGCATGCTCATGGTGTGCATACATACATGCAGGCAAAACACTCAAACAAATCTAAAAAAAAAAAAAATCCTATAATTATTACTAAAAGCTTTCTTTGAGCAAAAAAGTCAAATCTTAGACAAATACTTTCCATAATAATGTCCATGACAAAATTCAGAAAGTAACAAAAAGTGGAGAGGGAGGTCTCTGTCATACACAGAGAGGCATTTTCTTTAGCTAGGGCTGGTAGCAAATGACAGCTTAAATACATGCCGCCAGACTCTACACATCATAAATATAAAGTGGAAGCTTAGACACATAAACATCCAACTGCCACTGACACAGAATAAAAGCTGATCTAACTCATGTATATTGAATCTAGGCAGTAGGTTTTTAAAAACCGTTTCTGAATCATTAACTTCAACATTAAATGCTACTGAACAACACAGACTAATTACCATTCTATGTGAAGCTTACACATGTTGTATAATTCAAATCTCTTTGCCTAAAGATGATTAAGAGCAACTGAGTATCGAGTAATCCAAAGAGAGGGCATGTACATAATTCAAATCTCAAATATGGAAAGCAAATGACTATTTTAAACATAAAGACACATGTATCTGCACCAACTTTGCAACCTGAGATGCTAAGGTATAGAACTTTCATCCATGCAATTCTATTGAATGCCTCTTTGTCTTAATTTTCTGGAGCAGAATGGTCTCTTTACTGTATAACTCTGTCTAATTGGACTTGTCCATAACTCTAGCAGATAGGCTAAAAAAGAGAGCTCATGTGAACCGGACAGAGAAGGGCTTTCTGATTATGTGTAGCTTTCAATTTCCTTGTCGTCTTCCTTCTGACAACTCAATGCTGACTCTTCACTCCTGTTTTCTCCCTTCTTCTGTCCTGTTCTAACTGATCTTCTAGGCTGTGGAAGATTTTCAGATTAATGGAACTTGAATTAGACAAATAAATGATCATCAAATTTTTACTAATCAAAACCAATAAACTTTTCTGGATGAGTTTATTTGTCCAAACATTTAACCAGGATACTTCCTATAACTTGCAGTGTGTACTTCAAGAGGTTGTACATATGAAGGGGTAATGTAAACCATGATATTCAAAAATAAGCTTCCAAACAGATCACAAATAATGAAGAGAATACCATTTGAGAATATGAACAAAATATAAAAGTTCAGGATCCTGTAGAGGACAGGAAAAGGGGCCTTGAATTTGATCTACCTTTCATAGTTCGATTTAAAAATCAACTCAACTCAATCCTCTTGAGGCAGTCAGTTCTGCAGGCAGAAGGCAGGGAAGCTTGAAGAATGGGCCATGGGTTTGTGGGACTTCTGTGAAAAAGGGCTAGTGCAGGATCTCCTTGGCTCCAAGCTAGGACCATAGGAGTTTAGCATGCAGCTAACTGCACAATGTGGCCAGCCTCTGGCCCCCAGAGTACCCAATGGGATGGAGAGTCCACTCTACTCCTGGGGATAAGGAATGCAAGGAGAGAAAAAGGAAAGCAAAGAGATGCATAAATACACAGAAAAGAAACTGTGAACATGTTTGCTGGTTTCGTGTGGGTTGAAGGGCCTGCACCTTTCATCGCTTACTTCAGCCCCAATGCACAATAAGACAGATGAAGCATTGACATTAAAAGCATGATTAAACTAAGGAGAATCAAGTATAATAAAAAAATAACTTCTAAAACTTAAAGTTTGGTGAAAACTGAACATTAAAATTATCAAGTGTAAATAATTCACCAGGTCAAGTGGAGAAACACAACAATCAGTGCCAGGAAAGAGGTCAGACGGAAGCACAGCAGAGGAAAGACACAAGAAGTGGATGATGGGAAATAGGAGGACTGGAGGAACAGAGGGAGGCAACCTAACATGGCACAGGACAAGTTCTAGAAGAGTCTAAAGAAGGATGAAACGGGGAAAAGGGGAACTGTGAAAGTGACATGGAAAAAAATGTCTAAGAACAAAAGAAAAGTCGGAACTGTGAGCTCACAGGGTTCTCCAGCACCCAGGGAAAGCTAGTGATAAAAGACACACACCCTCGCATATCAACTCAGATTTCTAAACTTCAAGGATTTGGACTGGAGGAAGCAGAGTGGTCAAGAGCCTGCACTGTCCTTCCACAAGACCCGAGTTTGATTCCCAGTATCCACATCAGGTGGCTCAGACTACCTGTAACTCCAGAAGCCCTGGTGGCTACTTCTGGTCTCCATAGTCAACACTCACATGCACACAGGCATACAGAGTGTTTTTAATTACATTAGAAAAATCTTAAAATTTAAGAATTAAAGAACTGGCCAATTATCAAAGATAATTACTTCAAAGTAGAAAGAATCTACTGAAATTAGAATTCTCATTTGTAACACAGGGATCTAGAACACTAAATATACCCCTGGGAGGAAAAAAAACAACAAAAACAGTATCCACCCCTTATCAATCTTAGCTTGCTCTGAAGTTTATATATATTTACACTTTCCCCTAAACACACATACCTGTGATACAGTTAGTTTATAAATTAGCTATAGTAAGAGAGTAATACCATTGATTATAACATTGTAACATATACTAAAATAAGTTTAAAATTTTATTTATGACTGGAAATTTCCATTTAACAGTTTTGTACCTTGGTGCATTGCGGGTAACTGAAACCATGGAAAGTAGAATTGTGGATAGTAGGAGACAGCTCTATAACTCAAACATAACACACACAGGCAGTGTGAAATGAATCTGCCAATGTTTAATGACTTGAAGAACACACTGTCCACTGCCCCATCAGGACAAGAGATTCTAGTCCAAAAGTCACCACATCAGAGACTAGGGCCTCTACACAGGGGAAGACGGCAGACGGCAAACACAGGGAACGTAATGTACCTTGCAACCTACACAGAACTAAATCTAAACAGTCAACTGTATGAATGAATACATGGATTCTTGACACAGAAGAGGTACAGCAGAAACCTAGACCTACAAAAGGAAATTATCCACACAGAAATGGATGGATGGCAGGGAGTGTCAAGATGGAAAAGACGGTAAATCTTCTCACGTCAAAGTATAAGAAAAACTTTATAATAAGGCATCGAAAGGGGAAAGCACAGGAGCATCCCATCAACCAATGGGAAGTGGGAACTCACTGATAGCCAGTTCAAATATAAGCAGAACTAAGGAAAGCAAAACATTAGCAAGTATAAACAATGCACGAAGAGTCACTCAGAATCAAAACCAATGTGCTGAATTACTTCTCCTGCTGACATCGCGCTAGACAGGAGCTAAGGTAACACACAGTCTGTGAGACACACTTCACGTCACTTGATTTCAAGAAAAAAAAAAAAAGGTTAAAACAACTGGATGAACCATGAGATATCAGCTCAGCACACCTAAAAGAAAGGATCAGGCTGTGTTAATGTCAGGCAATGTGGAACTCGGCATGGTGAGGTAGAAAATACGTTAACAGCCAGTGAGACTTTAGAATAATGAAACTAATTTAAACACTGAGACTAACAAGAGCCAACAAGGTTCAAAATTTAGCATTTACCAGTGGGTGGGAGGGGGGGGCTAAAAGAGCGTGCCAGACATGGAAGAGAGATGGCATTTAAGAATAGCAACTGGAGTCTTTCCTTCAGCCACAATCTGAGTGGCCAAAGTACAAAAAGAACGTGAAAGGTAGGTCTGCTATGAGGGATGCTTGCTTTGACATTTTAATAGTGACTTACTTCTCAAGTTTAAACTCAACCAGAAAGTTAGGGAGAACGCTACTGTATATCTAAACATCATGGAAAGCAGACATCCAGTCAGCCCTTCCTAAATTAGACCAGGAAAGGCGGCAGGCAGTACTGCAGAATGCCTAAAACCCCACCATTTACCTGCGCCTATAAAATACCCAGCCCGCACAGACATCTACATCTATAGACATGCAGAGGTCAGCACTGTGCAAATGATGTAAGAGGCTGCAGTCATGCTATTGGTTATGGGCAAACCAGCATGGAACAGGAAAGAGAATAAAGAGATGCTGACTACACAGAGAGAGACTCTGGCCCTGATAAGAGAGTCCCCGCAGCCAACTCGACTGAGTTCTGCCACGTCTTTATCAGAGTGGTCTGACTTTATTGACTAGCCACAAAGAATGTCTCTATGTGGAAAGCAAAGGGATGAGTCATTTAAAGTCTCCACCCATCCAACTGCTCACTTTAGGAAGCTCAAATGGTGGTAATGTGGTAGAGAGGTGGGTGTGGGTAGAGGGCAAGGAAAGAAAGCCACTCAGAGGATTGTGAGATGGTGATGCGAGTTGGGGGTGGCACTGGTGACGAGTTAGTGAATGGATGCTTACTAGGCCAGTCTCAGGGAAATGGGGAAACTGAGACACAGACACAAATGTACGCAGAGATACTTACACACTTACATGCACATACTCAAATGCACACAAAAGTAGTGGAGGAACTAAATTCAAGGCCAAGCAGCCTGAGTCCAGGGCCTGTAGACTTTACTGCATTTCTGTGGATTCTACATTAACTCTGTCAGTTTAAAAACACCTGTCAGCCTTGACAGTATAACCTGAGCAAGAAATGAAAGGACAGGAATAACAGGGTAAGAGCTCAGTGAATAAAACAATAGTGAACTGTAGTCTCTGCAGAAATATATTAATGAAGTTCCATTTACTTCCAGTAGGGGGGTATACTGTGGTGGTTTTGTTGGTTGGTTGGTTGGTTGGTTGGTTGGTTGGTTGGTTGGTTGGTGAGCTAAGTGGCAAATAATTTATTTTGAAATCAGACTCTTCCTCTGTTTACTTAAAGGATGTTGAATTTTGGATCATTTAGTGCCAAATATTTTAAGGCTGACAGACTTATCTGAAGAGTTGCACTTAATGGGTTTATGTGATACTTCTCGCCTCACAATTAAATTCATGTAAGCCGGATAAACTAACATTCTATAGCACTCAAATCAAATACTAAATAACCTCCCAAACAATGAGGTAGAGATAACCGGAGCATCTATAAGGCCCCTACAGGAAGTGATTGGAAAGAACAGTAATTTGAAAGATTTAGCTCAAAAACCAAGTGGCAATGGAAAACACAACAAATTTTAAAGCCACAGAAATAAATGATCGTAAAAAAATATTTCAACAATAAATACCTTATCCGTGAATAAACACTTTACCTAATTATAACAATAAACAATGTTCATCAATTTTCAGCTTTTAGAAATCTATTTAACTTGCTAAGTACTTGACATTTTCTTGTCGGTATTAATCTATAAAGGTCAACTTGATGACTAAACAAGTTTAGTATATATAAAACTACGTGTATGGGTGTATGTATAAGTGTATGTGCGTATATACACGTGAGTGCATGTAAAGGCTGCATAGATCTAACCCCCAAAGTCTAACATCATAAATGCTGAGAAATCAGAAAGGTTCCCATCACCAACATGAGGGAATTCTGACTACTCACCTGACATTGTGAGTGGGAAAACTCCAAATTTGTCCTCAAATAAGTTACAGTCACAACTCAAAGTAACCAAAAATATTGTTTACTTTTTTTTAAAAGTCACATCTTAGGGCTTAACAGATGGCTTAAAAGTGCCTGCTTGACAACCATAGAGACCTGCCTGATTCAGAGGCCCTGAAGGCAGGTAAAAAGCCAGGTGTGGTGGTGATGCCTGTAACCTCAGCACTGGGAGACGAAGCCAGGTGGGGGATCCTGGGAGCACACTGGTCACTCAGTCTAGACGAAGTAGTTATCTACATCTTAGTGAGGAAGTCTGTGTCAAAAATGAGGTAGAAAGCTAGAGGAAGACACCTGACATCTACTATGCTGGGGCTGGCATTAGTGTGGCAGGTTTAGACACCTAAAGGCTATGTGTATAGCAATAAATGTTTAGACTTGGGTCCTAACCCCATAAGACATCTTGTTAAGTCTGTATAAATATCCCAAACCCAAAAACATGAAAACAAAAGTCCAAATCATTTCAGTAAAAAGATACTCAATTTGTATTATAAATAATATATCTAGCATAAGCAATGTGCCTGGAATACAGGGGGAAAAAACTATACAGTTTTAATTACTATCACTATTACAGCTAAAATGAGAATAGAAGGTTTAATGTTTTATTATATAACACAACGTTACTAACCTCGACAACGTAAAGGGATTTGAATAAAAGACATGGAAGGTGGAAATGGGGGAGAAAGGGGAAATTTTAGGATACCATGAACTTACCACATTGAGAAGGAAGAAATGTTGTCCAGAGCTGATGAAATAAGAAAATGAGTTCTACATTCAACATTTAGAAACTTACAAATGTTCCTAAGGGAAGAACTTAAAATTGCATCTTGGGGGAGGAAAAGGGGACGGGCAAGTGGGCTAAGGCCTTGTTAAGAAATAGCAGCGTGACTGAGTGCTCAGTGGCAGACGGAACATCTACATTAACTCCCCCTTCTGCACCCAAGACATCATAGAGGGGGAGGCAGAAAGAACGTGAGAACTGCGTGATCAGGAGGAGGGCTACCAATTGCTGTTCTCCGGACATGACACAGCAGCTGCCCACGTAAACTCACAGCAGTTACGATTACTGCACAAGGCCTGCAGAAGATGAAGCCGGGAAAAATTCCAACACGAAGGCCCCACCCCTAACTAAAGAACCACTGAAAATTAATGGCTGCTGGAGGAGTGAGAGTCATTTTTCTTCAGGAGTATGGCTATGGGCAGGCTGCCCAGGCCCCAGTGAATGACCCAAACCCTTGTTCATAGAGGGGGGGAAGAAAGGAAACTCAGCAGGTTATAGAGAAAAGATGGTGATGACATGAAGCTGGAAGGGGGCATATACTGGAGAGGGACCAGTAGCTGGAGCGAGAGAGATGGAGGTATACTTGGAATGTATTTATACACCTATAAAAATTCCAAAATGGAACGAAGGGAAGGAAGGAGGGAGGGGGAGGGAGGGAGGGAGGGAGGGAGGGGGGGCAGCTGGGCAACATAGAAATACAATTTAGAATCCCAAAGGAGGAATAGGAAAGGATGCAAGGCTGGCGGAAGGCCTCAAGCGCTGTAGAACACTTTCTTCTGAGCATGACGGAGCTACTGTACTCATCAACAGTCCAGTCATGATTATCAGCAAAAAGCTGGCACAAGATTGGGCCTGTCAACATCCTATCCTGAAAAGTAGCTTCATGAGGTCCTTACCCTCAATGAGGATTTCAAGAAGTTAATGGTTGCTAGGGGAAGGAAAGATACTTTTTCACAGTGGTCAAAGCTCCTATAAATAACTGCTCACCAAAGAAAATGTGTGTGCTTGGGTGGGGGGATTTGCAATAAAAGGGGATTGTTTGAAAAAATGGGGAGACAAGAAAAGATTATGGGAGTAAATTTACATGCATGAAAATGTCATAATCAAACTCCTTATATATA